>PVLA01005550.1:0-143724 GCA_004027455.1 Hydrochoerus hydrochaeris
TCCTCTTCTCCTCTGTTCTCTCTTCTCTTCTCCCTTTGAGACCGGGCTTTGTTGTGTGATTCAGGCTGACCTTGAACTCACTGTGTAGTACATGCTGGCCTGGAACTTGCAGCATTCCTTCTGCCTCAGCCTCCAAGTGCTGGGATGACTTGTGAGCACCACCATGCCCGGCAGGTTTTCTTTTCTTCTAGCAGTACCTTTACTTGGTTTGGGATCAGTGCTGGTTTACAGAACAAAAGGGTAACTGTTACTTTCCATCTTTTTTTTTTTTAGAAGAGTTTGTGAAAAGTTACTTCTTTTAATGTGTGGTACAGTTTACCAGCAAAATTGATTTTGGTTCTGGTCTTTAGTTGATGTAAGGTTTTGGTTACTGATTCAAACACTGGTTGTTAGAAGTCTGTTTAGAATTTCTGTTTCTTCCTTGGTCAAATCTAGAAAGAATTATGTTTGTTTTAGGTTTTCTCATTTGTCTATTTCTTATAATCTGTGATTAGTAATGTTCCCCTTTCTTTTGCTCCTAAATTTGAATGTATCACTTTGCTTGTTTCTTTCATAAGTTTAGACAAAGGTTAATGTTGTAGTTGTTTTCAAAGAGCTGTTTTTTAAAATTAATGTTCTCTATTCTATTCTATTCTATTCTATTCTCTAATTCACCCCTAACACTATTCTCTTTCTTCTGTTTGCTTTGGCTTTATTTTTTCCTAGTTCTTTATTATTGTTTTGTTAAATAAAATAAAAATACATGATTTTATTTTCTATTTCTTTTTCATCTTTTTCTTTTTCCCCTTGAAATAAAATGGATTTGGAAAAAATACATGGTAGGAAGATGATGGAAGAAAGGAAAGAAGTAGAATGCAAGAAAAATACTCAAACATATCTAGGAAATTAAAAATTCCACTGAAATCTCGCAAACTACTTCAACAAAACTGAACACAAAGTTTCAGACTTTGAAGACAGAATTGCAGACAGTGATCATGAAAGGAAAGATCTAAAAATAACAAAAGATTAGGAAACAATTCAAAAGGTGAAGACAATGCAAAGAAAAAGAGTATGAGGAAAACTGATGTTAATGAAAAAGGAAGAGTAAATACAAATGACAGGAAAAATACTACTTGAAGAAGAAATAGCAGAAAATTTCTGAAACATGGGAAGAGAATCTGATATACAGATAAGTGACACATGTAGAAACCCAATTAACCATAACCAAAATAAATCTATATCTGACATATAATAATCATATCTCAAAAATTCAGCACAAGAACAGAATATTAAAAGCTGTTAGAGAAAAGAAACAGATCACCTATAAAGGAAAGCCCACCAGAATCACAGCAGACATCTCAAGACAAATCCTCAAGTAAAGAAGATATTGGAGTAAAATATTTCAAGTTCTGAAATGAACCACCTCCTGACAGAGACCGATGTGTCCTGAAAAACTATCATTCAAAATTAATGGAGAAATAAGATACTTCCATGACAAAGAACAACTGAAAAATTCATGATTTTGTATCAGCACTACAAAGGCTACTGAAAGACATTGTAGACAGGGATAAAAATGAACTCAGTTCCAAGAACAAAAACACAAAGAAACTGTCAAGCACAAGTAAGCAATTAAACAGAAGGGGAAAGTAAAGAACCAACAGCAGGAAAATAACATGACAAAGACAAGCCAATGCATATCAGCTTTAACCATCAATTTAAATGACCTTAATTCACCAATCAAATGAAACAAACTGACAGACTATATCAAGAAACAAATCCACAAATATGGTATACACAAGAAACTCATTTAACTCAAAAGATAACTAACAGACTAAAAGTCAAGGATGGAAAATAGTATTTTCATGCAACAGGAAACCAGAAAAAAAGCAGGAGTAGCTATTCAGTTCACAGACAATGTAAACTGCAAACCAAGAATGATCAAAACAGATAAAGATCACTACATACTGGCTAGGGGAAAAGTTCAAGAAACATAGATAAAATCATAAGTATATATGCACCAAATACGGGAGAACCCAAACATTAATAGACATGTAAAATCAAACAAGTAATAATACAATTGTAATGGGGGAAATTAATACCCCATTGCAACAAAGAAATAGATCAACTAGACAATAATCAACAAAGATATAACAGAACTGAGCCAAAACTGAACAAATTTAGTAGAGGTTTATAGAATGTTCCACCCAATAACCTCAGAATACACATTCTTCTCAGGTGCACATGGGACATTCTGTAAAATGGACCATATATACTGGCCCATAGAACACGCTTAAGTCAATGCAAAGGAATTGAAACATAGGGAAATCAAATAACATCCTGTGAACAACTAGTGGGTCACAAATAAAATTAAAGAAGAAATTAGCCACATCTACAATCAAATGAAAATGCAAATACCATTAACGGAACCTGTGGGATGCAATGCAAGGAGTTGCAAGAGGGAAATTTATAGCAGTGATTTCTCACATCAGGAAAACAGAATGAATAAACAACCTAATGCTGCTCTTCCATCTTCCAGAAAAAAGAAGTGCAAGTCAAGCCCAAAATCCATACAATGAAAGAAAATACAAAGATCAGGGAAGAAATTAATGCAATTCAGATGAAGAAGACAACACAAAGAATTAATGAAGTATTGGTTCCTTGAAAGAATAGTTAAAATTGATATACCCCTAGCCAACCTTATCAACAAAAGGAAAAAACCCTCAAATTCATGCATAAGGAATGAAAAGGGTGAAGTCACCAGATTCTGTGGAAATTTAGAAGGTCAAGAATAACTACGTTGAAAATCTTTACAGAGCATGGAAAACAGAGAAGAAATAGACAGATTCCTAGAAATATATGAATTATCAAAGCTGAATCAAGAAGGTATTAAAATTCTGAATAACCCAATATCACTTAATGAAATTGAAAATGCAATCAAAAACTTACCAACAAAGAAAAGCCCAGGTCCTGTGGGATTCATGGCTGAATTCTACAAGAAATTTAGAGAAGATTTAACCTAAATACTCCTAAAACTCTTTAATGAAATTGGAAGCAATTCTCCCTAACTCTTCCTGGAGGCAAGTATTGCTCTGATTCCAAAACCAGAGAAAGATCCAACCAAAAAAGAGAACTACAAGCCAATCTCCCTAATGAGCAAAAATTCACAATAAAATACTAGCAATCAGAATGCAGTAAATCATTAAGAAGGTTATACACCGTGACCAAGTGAGATTCATTCCAGGAATGCAGGAATGGCTCAACCTATGCAAATCAATAAACGTAATATACCATATCAACAGAGCCAAAGACAAAAATTGCATGATCATCTCAATTGATGCAAAAAAAATACCTTTTGATAAAGTCCAACACTCATTCATGATTTAAAAAAACCTTCCAGAAAAAAGGGAATATATGGTCACTGCCTCAACCTAATAAAATTAATCTATGACAAACCAATAGGCAAGATCATACTAACTGGACGAAAACTAAAAATTTTCAGTCTAAAATCAGGAACAAGACAAGATTTCCAACTATCACCATTCTTAGTAGAGTTCTGGAAATATTTTAGCCAGAGCAACTAGACAAGAAGAGAAATAAAAGGAATAAGGATAGGAGAGAAAGAAGATAAACTGTCATTATTAGCAGATGACATGACCGTCTACACTGAAGACCCCAAAAATTCAACCAAAAGACTTCTAGAATTAATAACAAAATTCAGTAGCATAGCTGGAGATAAAGTCAACACTCAAAACTCCATACCATTCTTGTACAAAACAACAAACGCACTGAGAGAGAAATTAGAGGAAACCACCCTCTTCATAATAGCATCCAAAATAATGAAATACTCATAAACCAATCTTACAAAGGAAATAAAAGATCTGTGCATTGAAAATTATAGCACTCTGGAAAAAGCAGTTTAGAGGGATATCAGAACATGGAAATACATCCCTCACTCATAGATCGGAAGAACCAACATTGTGAAAATGGTCATATGCCCAAAATTGTTATACAGATTTAATGCAACCCCAATCAAAATACCATCAGCACGCATCACACATCTTGAACAAACATTCCTAAAAAATTCATTTGGAAACAGAAGAGACTTAAAATAGCAAAAGTGGTCCTGGGCAACAAAGCCAAAGCAGGAGGCATCACAATCCCTGATTTGAAAAAATTTTGCTACAACTGCTGTGATAAAATCAGCATGATACTGGAAAAAGAAACAGTCTTGAAGATCAATGAAATAGCCTAGAAGACGGAGGCACAAATACAAACACATTTGGCTACCTATTTTCAACAAAGTGATCAAACATACTCACTGGAAAAAAGATAGCCTCTTTAATAAATGGCATTGGTGTCTTTTCACATGCTGGAGACTAAAACTAGACCCTTGTCTATCACCGTGCAGTAAATTAAGGTCAAAATGGATCAAAGATCTAAATTTTACAACAGAAACATTAAATCTAATGAAAGAAAAAGTAGATAGAAATCTTGAAGACATAGGGATAGGAAGAGAGTTCATGAACAAAAACCAAACTGCAGGAAAGTACTTCAAAAATCAGTAACTGGGATCTCATCTTATTAAAAAGATGCTGTACATCAAAAGAAATCACCAACAGATTGAAACAAAAACCCACACAGTGGAAAAAAGTTTTAGCCAACTCAGACAAAGGAGTTTTATCTAGAACATATAAATAATTGAAAAAAATCAGGCCTGGCAAATTCAAAGGCACAATCCAAAAATGGGCGTCTGAGATGAACATACATGTGTAAGATGAAGAAATACAAATGGCAAATAAATACATGAAAAAAAATGTTCAGCTTCACTGGTCATTCAGGAAATGCAAATTAAAACAGCACTGAAATTCCACTCTCCCTCCAGAAAGAATGGCTGTCATCAAGAAATCAACCAACAACAAATGCTGGAGAGGCTCTGGGGGAAAAGGAGCTCTTCTCTGCCATCGGTGGGAGTGTAGACTGGTGCAACCACTGTGGAGATTGTTCAAAGAATTAGAGTCAGAGGTCCCATTTGACTCAGTTACTCCTCTTCTGGACATTTTCCCAGAAGAATTAAAATAAAACTACAGGGATATATGTGCACCCATGTATATAGAAGTGCAATTTATAATAGCTAGATCCTCAAAACAACTGAAAGGCCCATCAACCTAGGAAAAAAAAAATTTTAATGTGATGATTTATTTAATGGAGTACTACTCAGCTGTAAAGAAGCATAAAATGGAGGCTTTTTATAGGAAAATGGATACAACTAGAGATCATATGCACAAGTGACCTAAATCAGACCCACATATATGAACATCATATTATCTACCTAGTGTAAGAAGCTGAAAGAGTAATTAAGATCCAAAATGTACAACAGATGTTGTGAAAGAGACAGGAACTGCTCAAAAGGAAAGAACCACTGGAATGCAGAAAGGAGAAAAAAAAAGGAAAAAGAAAAGGAAAATATATATATGTGTATATATATATATATATATATATATATATATATATATTAGCTAAGATAATTATTCTACTGATTTCTTTTAGTTCATTAAGAACAGTTTGTGCTTATATTGTGTGATCAATTTGCATGCCTTTATCTTGTAATCTGAGTAACTATTCTGAAGACAGAACACAAAATATTAACCATTGTTAATCTCTTATTGTCCTATTTTGAAATTCTGTATCATTGTTTCTATTTCTTTCTCTTTTAAGCAAATCAAAAATAAAAATCAAAGGCAAGTTACAGAGTACAGCTGAGAGATTCAGCCTCTCCAAAACTAAGAACAACTGTGGCTTTCTCTTTCTTGTGTAACTTCAGTGTGCTGTATTGGTACCTGCATTATGGACACTAAGTTTGTTAGAAATATTATATTATCAGGCGGACTGGGCCTTGATGGAGCCAGTGCAACCGAGGGAGGGGGTGCTTTCCTTGATGATCAGACCTCAGGACAGAATAATGACATCTTCACACTTCCCCAGGGATAGTCACTAATGATCAACATGTTAAATAAACATTGAGCACCTGGGTGGGGCTGGACCTTGACCATCCCTTCCTGGAAATGTCCCTGTTCTTTCCTAGCACACTTGCTGTGGGACTTGCTTCCCCAGTGGGTGGATATTAGCTAAGCAGTACACCCGTAATCTTATTGGGGGAGCCTAGCTTTGTGCTGCCTCTTACCCTGCCTTGTGGTTTTGTACCCATGCTGTGATTTAACTCTATAAAACTTCCTTTGAGAAGTGAACTCATGGGCAACACACTTTCCGGTCCCCTCCTGTCTCTCTTTGGCATTAGCTGATCTCCCTCAGTCTAATTTCCTCCTTTTAACCCCCGTTCCTACTCAGAATTCATTGTTCAGGTTTGGGGAGCAAAACCTGGACATATCAGACTGCCAACAGCCTGGGAGGTGCATTTCCCTGTATCACTTGAAGGCTCTACCTCAAAATCATGTAATTCATTTTACATGATTTAGAAATTTTCTAGGCGGCTCAGTAAGTAGTGTTAGAGGAAGCGTGAATTTAAAAATATCATCAAGAATATTTTGTACAAAGGGTTAAACCTGAATGATAAGGAAATAAACCCGAAAGTAGAGAAGGTAAACACAGGAGTAAGGAGAGTTCCTTACCAAGTCAAATCTTAGATGTGTTTGCAGAATGGAATGATAGATAGACTGTCCAAGGCCAGAATGCAAGGACTTTGAAGTTAGTGTTTCAGAACGCTAACAAATCTGGGTGGTGTAAGAACAGAAAGTGTAAGAACAGAGAGCTTGAACAGATAGCTTCAGGAGTTCAAGGTCACTGGAGAAAAGCAGGTCAGGAAGCAGAACAGTCTGGTTATTTGGAAGATTTACCAAAAGCAGGCTGAGGTTGCCAAGGACACTAATCAGTGGGTGGTGAAACCCAATTATGTCCAGAGACAGGGAACATGGAATGAGCAGAGTTCTCGTAAGTGATAAGTCAGGCACAGTTGCTAATGTAGAAAAAGGGGAAAGAAATAACCAAACACACCAACTAAAATTCCTAAGGAATAATAATCCATTGTATTCTCATACTTCAAGACAAGATCCTTTCCTCAGGGTACCAACTGCTATATGGTGGGTGATGAATATGGAAATGAGTCAGAATTTTAAAAATATGAGCTGTGATTAACATAAAGAGCGACTATTTAAAAATTTTATTACAGTGAAAGGCATATTGTCATTAATTTTCCTCAGAGCCTCCCAATGGCTTGGAATATAAATGTCCCATCATTCTTGCCACTTTCTGAAGCAGCAGTTCTGGAAATTTTCTTTCACGGGTGTCATTTTAATTGTGCTTTCCTGGCTGCTTTTATGTCCTCAATTGATTCAGAACCTTCAACCTTTCAAACACAGACAGATATGATTGGTGGGAGGGGATGGTCCAGGGTAGGTAAACAGAACAGAATTTTCCACCCTGGAAACATCAAAGTTTCCTCTTTACCTATGCAAGAGGAGGTCATGCAGTACCCATGGCAGAAAGTGTGAGAAACTTGAGACCTAACAAGGAAACTTTCCTTCTTCAGTGATGCATTTCCAAGAAGCACACAGAAACACCAGAAGGGTGGAAGTTGGGAAAAATAATAGTAGAAACAAAGAAGGAAAACGTTCTGTGCTCAGCCCATCTGCATCTCTGGGCCATCTTTCTGATTCTACCATTAACTCTGTTTTCTCTGAAACTGAGACTTAGCTGTGTGGCTGCTTTCTGATAGAGCTTAGAGGCTCAGTACCATCCTCCCCTTGTTCCGCCAAGAACCTGGAAGGTTTGCGTTACACTTTCAGGGCCATTGGGATTTTGAGGGAGAGTCAGAATACTCTGAGGAGATTCTGTCATGATTTGACTAGCCTGCCTTTCTGGTGGACGGCACACAGCAGCAACCCACACCGTGTTTATCACACCTTGTCAAAACAGGAGAGAAACTCCTGGATTTGCTTCAGAAAGTCTCAGCAATGGGAGGTAAGAAGCCATGGGGAGGAATTGGAGGAGAGTCTACAGCAATGGTTCTTTTACTCTAAGAAATTTTTATGAATCCTAATAGTCGCCACATTTGTAGATCACATCTTGTATCTACAAAAAACAGATCGCTGTTGTATGAAAAGAGCGGATATACATAAAGAGAAACTAACAAATTGCAGAGGAATGACTAAGATAGTTTATGAGGAACTTCACAAAGGCACATGTACCCTGGGTGGAACTGGGTACCTCTGGGCAACTGCAGAGCTATGTGAATGGGTTGGAAGACTTGATTCTCCCTGTGGTGATTTCTCACCGATTTGATCTGTGCAGAGAACATGGAGCCATTCTCGGTGGGAGCTATGTGGCCTCTGGATAACCAGTTAGCTGACCGTGCTGATGTTCAAGGAAAACATGTGATAATTTGGGTGCAAAATCCATATTGCCAACTTCTGGAAACCAGTATACTAATGAATTACATTTGAACTTCCTACACTTAATAGCTAAACAGAAAATCATTATTTTCTACCTGGCTTCTGTATTATAAAGTTAATTTTGGATCACCTTTCTTCACAAAATTGTTCAATTTGATTCTTTCTTGTGCAAAGTTTAAGAAAACTGATGTTCATATGAGAACTGTGACTAAATGATCAAGCTATAAATATAAAATTTTCTGTGACTCAGTTTTGCAAACATAAGCAATGAGAGTGGTGTGGTAGAATCCTGTTGCTATGGAATTTAAAACCACCTTCAATCTAACTACATTATCTCTCATCATCCTCCATGAAAACCACCAGATAGAGTACTTACAGCCTTTAAGATGGATATCTCTTTTGTACTAATGCCTTCTGTTTTAATTATTTTTTTCAGTGCTGAGACAAAATACTCAACACTCACAAGTTAGAAGAGGAAAGGTTTATTTCAGCTCACAGTTTGCAGAGGTTTCAGTCCAGAGTGGTTCTAAGGCAGGGAAAAACAGTTCATGGCAGGGAGGCAGGGTGCAGTGAGCAGCCAGCAGCAGCGATAACCCCGCCTTCCCTCTCAGTCTTTGTATCAGCCCAGTGATCGACTCCATACACACCCAGAATAAAGCTTCCATTATCTACATCTAGAACCATGCCAATTTCCATCAGTGGTCTAATTAAGTACCACACACCATTAACCCCAGTACCATACACTTTACATCCAGCCGTCTTCTAGATATAAGCCATGACACCCCCAAACAGCAAAACAAGGAACATCAGTAATTGTGTGTAACAAAATATATGGCTTTTTTTTTTCTGGAATAAAAAAACCCTAAAAGACACTTTATGTTTATGAATCTCATATTGTGGAGCACACATTCAATCATTTTATTTTGAAGGATAAAGTGGTATAAGTAACTGATTTAATTGTATGTAAATGGATAGTCTTCAGCTGGAGGTGCTTATTTTAGATAGTTACATATTTGGTCAGTGGTTAATTTTTGTAACTACTTATTTTGTGTGGTAGAGAGAACATAAATTAATTTTATACCATTTCAGCACTTCTTTTCTTTATGATATTTCTGCATTAAATTTGTCTGATAATTCCTCTTTTTAAAAAATGAATGGGCTGAGCATGGTGGCATATTCCTGTTATGAGGCCGAGGTGGGAAAACAGGGAGTTCAAGTTTAGCTTTGATACTTTAGCTACTTAGTTCACCCTGTCTGAAAATTTTAAAAGGGTGGCTGAAGGTATAGCTCAGTACCAAGACCCTGGGTTTAATTCTGAGTTGGGGCTGGAGCAAGGATAACAAATAAGTACAAAATCATTTTAGAGAGATTATTTTTTATCTAGAGCTAGGGAGGCATGCCTTGCTTTTTCATTGATCACTTACATGTTTCATGCTAGTCTTTAAAATATTTATTAAAAATGAATATTGAACCATGAGTAGTGATATATGCCTGTAATCCTAGCACTTGGGAGGCTGATGCAGAAAGAATCCTATGAGTTTAAGGTTACTTATTTAAATACCAGTGTCTAATATTTAAATATTACCATTTATATTTATTAATATTCTATCAGGTCAAAATTTATATTAAACATTTTAATAAAGGTTTTTTTCTTGTCTCAGGATCAGAAAAATAACAGATATTATGGTTTGTGTCTGGATGTTCCCTGAAATCCTCATGCAGTCTTTGGGGTAGACTTCTAGAATCTGTTGTTGATTCATGATCCAGCTCTGGGATTATGGGTTTGAGTGCTACACCCCCACCAAGATAAGTAGACTACATATAATGTAAGGGACAGAAAGAGTCTTTATCCAAGCTCCTCCCCTTTTTGCTCTTGTTGCTTTTGCTGTCTTCTGGCACCATGAACTGTTGCCCTCTGCCATGCCACCCTACCTTGGAGTCAGCAGATTATGAACTGAAACCTCCACAGACTGTGAGCTAAACAAACCTTTCTTCCTGAAATTTGGTATTGGGTATTTTGTCTCAGAAACAAGGGAAAAGCAACCAACACAACCAAGTTTCTCATTAAATGTCATTTGATTTAGAATTTTCTGTTTCATTTAGAACTTTCCACTATATTTACTTCACCCTTGTACAGAAAGGAAAACAAAAGATTTATTTTTCTCTATTAACAAAATAATCTCAGGAAACATAATTTTCTGAAGGACTATTATTATGGCTTGTGTCTAGATGTCCCCCCAAAGCCTCATGCATACTAGGTGGGCTTTTCAGAGGTGGCAGCATCTAGTGTGTGTGGTGCTGGGATGGATTCATAGTGCATTGCTAGGATCAAGGACACTAGGATTAAGGGTCTCAGTGCTACCTGCCATGAGGAGCCTGAATAAGGTAAAAGGGACAAGAATTCTGTAAAGTCCCTTGTCATGCTTGCTGCCTTCCAGTGCCATGGACTGTTTCTCCTCTGTGAAGCCACTCTCCTTGGAGACAGACCACTAAGGGCTGAAACCTCTATGAACTGTAACGTATAATAAACTTTTCAATAAACTTTTCCTCCTTTAACTTGCATTTTGGGTATTTTCCTTAGCAACAACAAAAGTAACTAAGACAGCTATTAAAACATGATTTTTCTCCCAGATATTTCTGGCACCAGCTTTGTCATCAGTGAAGCTTCTCTCTGTATACCCAGCCCTGTTCTATTGGCTGGGGTGTTGGTTCTCCACGGAGATCTCGTGACTCTATAGCGCAGTGTACTCTCTGTTCCAGAAAGTGCCTACTCTTTGATCTCTCAGACACTGATCTGCTTAGTCAGAGGCATTTATTATTATGTACTATTGTTAGAATATTTTTGTTGTATTCCACAAAAACCTTTTCCTACGAGTGAGACTGTAATTTTAAGGATGAAATTAAATTTTGGTGCAGTGGTTCCCACCTTCCCCAGGTTTACCCGTGTGAAGTGCTCTGGCTTACAGTTGAGATCTTTTCCTTTTCTCTGAAAGATAATGGGTCTATTAGAACAATAAAACTCTGAAGAGCATATTATTATAGCCACCTGCACAAGAATTCTAAGTTAACTCGTTTATTATGAAGATTGTTGAGTTCCCAGCTTAGACTTGATGCACAGAATGGAAAGCACTTGATAATTTGGGACAATTATGTAACATTCTTTATTTTCTAGATTTTTCTTCTTTTCTTTTTGTAAACATGACTGACTCTTCTGATTGATTCCTTGTTCAAAATTTTGTCTCCATTGAAATTTCAGTCTTGGAAAGAGGCTATAAAATATGCTTAAGTATAATCTTTGATTTAATTTTACATTAGTAAAATTTTGATTACTATGCAAATCACCCAGTCTGACAAGGAAATAGCTTGCATGTTTGATACCATATCATAAAAGTCTGTTCTGAGACCATTTTCTATTTCTTAAGCATTCACTCCTTGTGTTATCTTCGTATTTGTTCAAAATTATCTCTGAGTACATTTGATTAAATACTGAGGCATCTTTGAACTCTAACACAGCCACTGCCGAGAGACAGGGTGTAGGAATTTCATCAGCTATTTCTTTTCTGCATAGGTTCAGATTAGAGATGGGAGCAAATATAAACAGGATGAGGTTCAGTACAACCAAGCTCATGATTAATCATGTCAACAAAACTCCAAGTCCAAATACCAGACAGCACAAGATTACATTTATACCAGGAGCTGTTTGAAGGAAAGGGTCGCATTCATCTCAGGGCAAAGTGAACCAGCGCTTCACTATTTGGCTAACAACTTCAAGAGGAGGTAGCACGTATTTGTGGTGAAAAATTGATCCGTGTTCTATTTTAACCATTTCCTTGCAGGAAATGATCGGATCAATTTTTCAGAAAAGGATGGTTTGTTTGTTTTGTTTACTGTCAGTGTCAATTTTTAAATTCTATTTTTGTTCTCTCTGAATTTATTAGTGTTAAGCTATATGTGCATAAGAAATATAAAATTTTGTCAATGAAAGATATATTAGAAAACATAAATTCTGCGTACCACCTACTTATTTTTTTTTCACTATCACCAGGTGTCTACCATTTACTTTTAACTGCAATGGTCTTCTCACCTACCTCCAAGAGAATGGTTGCCAAATGTCTGAGGAATGCAAAAACCGTAGGAAGCAAGGTAGAATTATCCTTTTTTCACAAAGTCTTCCAAATTGCTAAGCATTAGAGAGAATTTGAGGGACAAAACGTAAACAGAAGGAAGCACGGGCTCTTCTGTTGGGTTTTGTCATTTGCATGGCAGTCTTCACTCTGAAGGCTGCAGGGGTGGATGGTGACCTACACTGAGGAGTCAGAACTCTACAGATGGCGCAAGCACCTGGTGCCCACATCAATCGGTCTTTCATTTCTCTTTTCCTTCAAATGTGGATTATCTGAGGGGAGTGGCTGAGCTGAAGATCAACCAACCATTTAGAGCTAGAAGGAGGCCAGCTGTGAGAACACGGAGCTCCAGAGGCCAGCAGTGTGGACAGGCTGATGGGACCGGAGGAAGGCCGGTCCAGCAGGTGTCCGGTTGGTGGTTGGTGCCCCTCCCTGCTGACCACAGTACGGAGAGCCCTGAGAGTCTTCTGCCTTCAGTGCTCTCAGCAGAACACTGACACCTTGCACTTTGGGCCCTGTTGCGTGTTTCACCCCTTTCACTGTGTGCAAATAAAGACACAGGCTGTGCTGGGTTGCGGCTGCCTCTCTATTGGAGAGGTCAGGTCCCACCTGGCCCAGCTTCCCTTTTAGTGAGTGCCTGTAGTTTCTTCTTATAGTTTCTCCTGTCGCCTCCTCTCAGGACCCTGCTGGCTGCATGGGTCATGGCAATTATCTACTTTTATCTTTTTATGCTCAATTATTTATAAAGAATATTCTGATTTCATCTAGATTGTCAAGCTTTTACTCTTCTACCACATATACTTGGAACTGCTTTTATGTCAGACACTGAGGATATAGAGTCACCTAACTCAGCGGCCTGCTTTGTCTTTGAGCACCAATCAATCCCCAGAACCACTTGACACTGTTTCTCTGGGGCTCAGTCCATCAGCTAAGACTCATTGCTTACATAAAAAGCGCTGAACGACTCCATCAATTTTATTCCTGCAGTACTTTTCCTCACATACTTCCCAAACTCAATGGAAATAGTTTATTCCTGAGAGTAACTTGAATTTTTGTAAAAATCTCCAGGCTGATATGTTTTTATTTCCCCAGCTCTGACTTCACTCTTTAAATAATTCATGGATAGTATTGATCTACAATGCCAGTCAAATTTCTTCACCCATAAGTTAACTTTAGGATGAGTCCATCCAACATTTTTCTTCTAAGAAAAGCACATAGCCGGTATCACGCCTAGCCGAGTATTACCAAATACGATATCCTGTGATGGAGCTAACAGATTCCAGGCTCTTATTTACAACGAGCAAGAACTTGCCAGAGCACATCCAATGGTGCAAGAAAAAGCGGCTACATTTACTGAAGATAACAGAGGAGATGCTCGGGGTGCGTCCACACCCCAAAGACTGGCATGGATGCAGCAGGGGTGTGGGTCGATGGGCCGAGTAAGAGTGCACACAGGTACATCAGGCTTGCGGAGTCAGCCTGGGTGTCTCTCACTAGCTTTCCCGATAGGACAGACCGGAAAGCTGGACAGAATGCTGAGTCGTATCAGGGGGCTTCCCGCACACAGGTCTGTCCGGGTTCACTCACAAGACGCAGCCCCTATGTGGGAAGCTTTAACGAGGCGGGGGAAGATTACTGCAGGTCAGGACATGATCTAACAGGCACGGGCTCTGTCCAGGAGCTTTAAAGATGTTCTGGACAACTGTTCATGTATTTCTGCTGCTCAGAGGACAATGGAAGGAAGAATGGCAATGAGGCACTGCCCAAATTTAGGTGAGTGGAGGGGGAACGGTCTCCCAACCCAAACTGCCATCCCACTAAGCGCTGTCTGACCGGACACATTTACCTGTGCTCCATTCCAAGGAAGGTTGCCTGTGTCCTGTGTGGAGGTTTGCTTGCTTCACTAGCAAGGTGATTTGTGACAGCTGGAGAGCTGTATCAGACTCTCTGTCCAAAATGGCTGGGACCAGAAGTGTTTTAGAGTTTAGATTTGTTAGATTTCAAAATCTTTGCATTTACAAAATGCACTATTATGAGAATGACATCTCAACCTAAATAAATGTAACCTAAATTTGGGGGAGAATTTTATATATTTTTATTGTGCCTGTGCTTTGACTATAACCTATCACATGAGGTCAGGTGTGGAATTTTTTACATTAGGGTATCACATCCGTGCTCAAGAAGTTTTGGGTTCTGTGTCCTGTATGTATTAATATGTTATATTTCCATCTTCCTTTATTTCAATATATTTTTACATTTTGCTTTTGATTCATCTGATGGTCTGTTTGCTCAAAAATTTTTCATTAAGTCTCTGTTTGTATAATTTGCACAATTTCTTTCAACTTTTATATCTAATTTTCTTCTGTTGTGATAAGAAAAGATACAGGATATGATCTCATTTTTTAAATATTTGTTAAAACTTGTTTGTGGTCCAATACAGGGAGTATCCTAGAGAAAATTCTATTCACCGATAAATAAAAATATCCATTCTGTAGTTGGTGAATGAACAGTTCTGTCACTGTTTAAGTCGATGTGCTGTACACTGAGGCATCAATGACACCTGACAAAACCTGAAGACCTTTTAATGTGAGATTGCTGCGACCTAGTAGCAGACCCACTGTTTCTTGAGGCTGAGGCCCATAGACTCCAGTAGGAATAGCTTGGGGTGCCATTTCAGGAGTTCAGAGGAGGAATTCAGAGGAGGAATTCAGAGGAGGAAGTGAAGTCCAAGCCTCCGCTATCTTTTGTTGCTCACCAGAGGTCTGAGACGTGCCTGGCAGCAGAGTAAGGCTGGGGAGGAACTGAGGAAAGCACCTCCATTGTTTGGTGGGGCCAAGGCAGGCCCCGTTGGAAGTTTCCTGAAATGGGCTGGCCTTCCACATATATTTTTGATCTACAATTACTTTCCCAATGATATCCTCATCAACACCTTACACAGATCTGAGGAGATTTTATGGAAGAGACAGACACCAGCTGTGCTGCCCCCATAGGTACAGCAACAGAACAATTTTGAGCAAGATGTCGTTCCCCCCGCAACAAAACAAATAACCCTGGTCTTTCCCTTTTCTTTAGGCTGTGGGTTTATGAACTGAGTGAGAGCTGCTGCCAAAGAAGCCCCCTGTAAATATAAGAGGCCAATGTCTGCACAAATCCGAATCATCTCAGACAGTGTAGTTCGCTTTTTGTGGGCTCCTAAGGCTTCTTTACACCATTTATTTGCATTTTCAAAATCAGTTGTTGAACTATTAATTTAGTTGCTTCAAAGTACTCAAAACATTGTTCAAGTCACACCAGATTCTCATATTGCCCAGTTGGTTTTTCTTCCTTTGACAAAAATTGGAAAATCTATAAATAAGGAAAGGGGTCCAAGGGCTTTGAGTCATCCAATACTTACTGGATTCAACAGATTAAGCAAAATCATCCTTAGATGGAATTGATCATTGAAAGAAAGGCATTTAAAGGGCTTTAGACACAAGAGCAGATGTTTCTGTTACTGCCCAGAAATACTGGCTGATGGCATGGCCTCTGTGGTAACTGCAGATCTACAGGGTGTGGCAGTGTTTGTCACCCTAGTGGAAGTGCTAGATTATTAACCTGGAGGGATGCAGAAAGTCATTCTGGACATTTCTCACTTTATGTCCTCCTCCATATACCAATTCATTTATGGGGTCATGATGTGTTACAGGACGCGGGGGCATTTCTGGTCAGCCCTAACTCTTTGGTGACTCATCAGATGTTACAACAAGGTTTTCTCCCCACTCAAGGTCTTTGTAAAAACAATCGAGGAAGGAGAGAACCCCTTACAATAAACCCAAAGAGAAACCATTTGGACATAGGATATTCAGCTTCAAATTTTTAGGGGGGTGGCCCTGATGGCATCTCAGACCCCATGGATGGCATCCAAGATAACTTGAATATCTGATGACCCTGTTTGGGTTGATCAGTGGCCCCTGACTCAGGAGAAGCTTGTAGCAGCTCATTCACTGGTTAATGAACAAAAGATTGGCAGGACATCTAGAACCCTCTAATAGCCCTTGCATATCTCCAATTTCATAATAAAAAAGAAGTCAGGAAAATGGAGACTATGACAAGATTTGAAGGCTGTTAATAAAACTATGGAACCTATGGGAGCTCTTCAGCCAGGATTGCCTAGGCCTGGAGCTGTTCCTTGGCATTTTTCTCTCATGGTGATTGAGTTAAAAGATGGCTTTTTCACTATTCCCCTTCATCCTCAGGACAAGAAACATTTAGGTCTTAGTTTACTTCTATTAATCATCAGGCCCCAATGAGCCGCTTCCAATGGTGCTGTGTCCCACAGGGAATGGCAAACAGTCCGACCTTATGTCAGGAGTTTGTGGCTGCAGCTACTTTGTCAGTCCGTCAGGCTGATCCATCTGTTTATCTTACTCATTACATGGGTGACATACTATTGGCTCGTGAATCTTTATCTACTTTGCACAAAGTATTTATCCAACTGGGTGATGCCCTTCACAGTGCCAGCCTAGTTGTGGCCCCTGAGAAGGTGCAAACCATGGCGCCTTTCTCACAATTGGGTTACATCATCCAGCAAAGACATACTGTGCCTCAAACTATTCAGATTCAAACTAATCAGCCTGCGACCTTGTCTGGTTTTCAGACCTTACTTGGTAATATTCATTGGCTCCGCCCAGCTCTTAAGCTAACAACCCATGATTTAGGTCCCCTCTTTGACAGCCTCCAGGGGGACCCAGCCCCACATCTCCAAGGGCACTCTCCTCAGAGGCCAAAGTTGCCTTGGATAAGGTTAATCTGGCTCTCTCTAATGCCCAACGTTCTAGAGTTGACACAGGTTGGCCCATGTTTTTAATTATCCTCCCTCCTCGGTGTACGCCCACTGGGGTCCTTTGGCAGTCTCAGGGCCCTCTACAGTGGCTACATGTGCCACACACCCCGCACAAGACCATTACTGCCTTCTATGAGGCTGTGTCAGAATGGATCGCATGTGGGCAAACACGTGCTATTCAGCTTTTTGGTTGTGAGGTGCAAACTGTCATTGTTCCCTTTTCTTCTGTCCAGCAACAGTGGCTGTGGCAATTTTCACCCTCTTGGCGATCTGCACTGGCTGACTCCCCTGGTAGTACTGATTGTCATTATCCTCCAGATAAATTCATTCAATTTGCTTCCCCCACACCCTTTGTTTTCCCTTCACAAATAAGTTCAGTAGGAGCTCTCTCTGTTTTCACCAACGGGTCATTATCAGGCAAAGGAGGTTACTTGAAGGCCTCCTCTTTCCAAATACAGGATACCGGTTTTTCTTCTGCACAAAAAAAACCTGAATTACAAGCTGCCATATGGGCCTTGCAAAGTCATCCATCCACTCCAAATAACCTTTTTTCAGATGGTGCCTATGCTTGTGGTGTGATGCACCACTGTGAAACTGCTACTATACACACTCGTCAAGAAGATCTTTCACTTATTTCACACACTCCCACTCGCCATTTGATCACGCCATGTTCCCTGTTTTATCGGCCATTTACGCTCCCATTCCCAATGACCAGGGCTTCTCGCCGAGCGAAACAGTGCAATAGACACATTGCTGGCTACTGTCACTGCTGCTCCCTCAGATGCCATTCGACAGGCTTCTGCCTCCCATGCTGCGTTCCATCAAAATGCTTCTGCCTTGTACAGACAGTTCCATTTGACCCAGGAACAGGCCACACAAGTTGTCACAATGCTCCTCATGTGTAACACATCTTCCCTCACTTTCCAGGGATGTTGATCCCCGAGGCTTACACATCAATCATCTCTGGCAGATGGATGTCACCCACATTTCTGAATTTGGCTCCCTATGCTGGGTCCATGTTTCAGTGGACACTTTCTCGGAATTTATCTTTGCTTCTGCTCACACTGGTGAAGCAGCTAAACATGTCATTGCTCACTGCTTGGATGCCTTTAGTGCCCTCAGTTGCCTGCAGGCACTTAAGACTGACAATGGCCTGGCTTATACAAGTGCTGCCTTCCAAAATTTTTGTAAAACTTTTCATGTTTCCCTTACCACAGGAATTCCTTACAGCCCTCAGGGTCAAAGAATTGTTGAGCGTGCACACCGCACACTCAAGATTCAATTACAAAAGCAAAAAGGTGAAGCTTTTCCTACAAAATTTACACCTCATAATAGACTTCATTTGGCTGTATATACTATTAATTTTTTAAATTCTACTAAGGATGGTATCACGGCAGCAGAAAGACAATTTAATCAGGTAAAGAAAAGGGGTTAGGAAGGGTCCTTTGAAGGATCTTCATACTGGACAATGGAAGCCCACTATTGACCTGGGGTAGAGGGTGTGCTTGGATCTTTCCAGAGGATGCTGAGCAGCCTACCTGGGTGCCAGAGCGTGCTATCCGGATATATCATGGACCCAAACCCGGAGCGGGAATTGATTCCATCACTCAAGAAGCAGATGCTCAGTCCTATGACCATGATGCCTTAGGGACCTCACCACAACTGATAGAAAAGGATGAAGCTAGAACCAACCTTAACTGACCCAAGATACCCAGAAGGTGGTAACAGAAAATAAAATAAAAAGGGTCCAAATGGATGATAGTACTGTGCGTTAAGTCCAAAAATACATGTTAATTTTAGATAAGATTTTGTCTTTTTCAAATTCTTTTATAAGAGATCTCTGCTAATTGACCTATAACAAATCTGACTAGTCTATTTAAAATTACAAATTGTACAATTGTAAAAAAAATTGTGTAGTTCAATTTGGCTAAAATATATTTGAGTGTGCTGTGATTGTGTAAGATGTTTCTTAGTCTGCCTGTGAATCTGTCTGTTTGTCCAGTCTGTTAAGTGGTTGTTGGAAGTCACTGAGCTAGTGATCACTCACACTTGTGGAGTCAATAACACAAGTGCCGGTACAGGAGTGCCCAAGAGGCATGGAGTGACGGAGAAATTCCCTGAGGTATTGGGGTGCTGGAGGTGACAGGTGTTTCAACCCAAGGACACTGGCTGTAAGAAGTGAGCTAAGATTCAGCAAAGAGGTGTGAAATAGCCCCCCAGAAACTTGGAGAGTTTTTGTGGACACCGACAACTCTGTGTTTCTATGTCTGTCCATGTTTTTGCATGTGTCCATCTGTCTGTTTGTGAACAGCTGTTCTTTTTATTTTGAGCTCAGCAATTTTCCTTTTTCTTTTGCATTTATAGATCACTTAATCAAGGTTTATTTGAGTTATAGAATTACAAAACATGCTTCCACCTAGGTTCCCAGTTAGTCAAAATGATGCTAAAGTCAGTTGTGTAAATGTAATGTACATTGTCTCATGGCTTGAGAGTCTCTCACTGTTCCAAAAATAATATGTTAAATGTTATGATTGGAGTTTTCTTAAGAAAAAGTTATTATAAAAATGATTAAACAAAAACCCCTTGGGGTTGGTATTGTTGGACAGGACTTCAATTGATGAATAAGAAAGTGGTCACCTGGTAACACTTTACCAGCTCTTGTTCGTTGATTGGAGGCATTATGGGAGACACCCAACTAAAGCTGTATAAATATTATTGTAATATTTCATATTGGTCATCATTAAAAGGAATAATACAAAAGATTTTTGATTTAAAAAATGCCCATACAAAGGTTTTCATATGGTTATGACAAATGATTGTTGTTAGCCTCATGGTGTATTCATATATTCACACCTCCAGACATACAGGTCTTTGAAAATGTAAAAACAGATTGTTTATGGTGATAAATTTTTGTTTCAGATTCAGACCTCTGCCTCTAACAAATGTTCATGAGATCTATAACCCACTAAACATCAACAAGTTAGGTAAAATGTTTAAGGTATTGGATAGGGATGATAAACAAAAAGGTGGAATTTTATGTCAAAATGAAAATTCAGATGTGTTAAAAATGTCATCATGGGTTTTATGCTACAACTGTATGTGGTTTGATTTCTAATTTTCTATGCGAAATATGTAACTGTTTGTTAACATCCTGCAGGTATTCAAATGTTAACACAGCCATGGTTGTTGAAAAATAATGGTTCTATTTTATGACCTAAGATGTTTGATATTTAGATAAGACGATAATGCCTCTAACTACATTGCATTGTCGTTAATCTTTTCTTCTGGATGTTCAACAACTGAGGTACAGAGACCAATAATTAGACAGGTGGGCTAAGAGCACAGTCAATGTTTTGGCCCTGGCCCTCCAAGGTCAGCGAGGACCCAGGACATAAGAGAGTCTCTGCTGTGTCATCCTATAGTCCGAGAGTCCCTGGTCTTCTGATCAAGAAGACTGTGACCACTGAAGAAAGTGATCATCGGTGTGTGGTGTGCCTAAGGAGAGTCACCAGGAGTAAAAATCTCCCCAGCTTTCACAGAAAGCAACTTGGTCAAGCAATGGCCGTGACTCATCGAACGGCGGACACTGACGGAAGAACTAAGAGGTGCTGTAGCTGGTTCCAAGGTTCCTGAGGAGACTTAGCTGACCTTGACAGATAACAGAAATTGATTGTGTTTAGAACAGGCCTCACCTTAGCTTGGTCTTGAACATCCTGCAGAAAATGTACAACTACTAGAGGTCTATACAACAATGCTAAAGTAACATGGTCTAAAAGAAACTCATATGACTAACACCTTTTGGCGGTTGCCAGCTACATTGGTGGCACTCAGGAGCTGCCTTGGGTCGCAGCAGCCCCAGATTCTTCCATGGAGCTTTCGTCTCAATCACCAAGGACAGACTGGCATTTTCTGTTTTCTCCATCATAATGTTATATTTCACAAATGAAAAAAAAATTAAACCTTACATAAAGGTTCAGTTGAGAAAAAACACAAGTACTGTGGTTGCCATAGAAACCTAGCATAATTTGAAGATTATTTTCTGAGCCAGTGTTAACTCTGATGGGTAATGCTTGCTTTAATATTTAGGAAACGTAAAGTACATTTTCCAAACTTCATTTATAATTTTGATTTGAATTTTTGAAAATCTGCTGAAAGTATGAAAGTTTCTACTTCATGTTTAATAGCAAACAATTACTCTTTAGATAAGAATAATATTGTGAAAGCAAAATAACATTTTTAATTTTAAATGTTGTGTAATGGGTCTCTATAATGACTATACCTTCATTATATTTTATTCTTAAATCACCATATCAATTACAATGAAAGATAAATTCTGAGAATCATGACTAACATCATTAATGGCTCATATACATGAGGTAAATAAAATAATATAAAATAAACATATAACTTATAAAAGTTACTGTCTCATTTCTGTGGAAAATATGCATCTGCAAGTCAGTGGGGTTTGGCTTTTTCTTTCCCTTCCAAGCATCATCCATTTCTTTTCTTTTTTGATTTCTTTGGCTAAGGTTTTGAATATGTTAAGCAGGAAGGATAAGAAAAGACGCACTTCTCTTTCTCCTGATTGCAGGGGAAAGGCCTTCAGTTTTCCCCACTGAGCGTGATGCTGGCGGGGTGTCTTGTCAGTTAAGGAAAGACCCTTTTGCACCTTTTTTTGCCGGTTTTCCTCATGCTGGATTTGGGCAGCGGCCTTCCCCGCATCTCTGGAGTTGGTGGTGGCTTCTCTCCCCTTCCTCCTGTTCTGGTCCCGTGGGTGCCGCATCCCTGGTTCAAGCCCATCAAGCCATCCCTGCATCTGGGGTGCCCTGGCCACCGGCTGAGGTGGGGACAGTTCCTGCGCCTGTGCTGAGCTGCACACAGGCAGGAGACCCCGCAGGTCACCATGCTGGGCAGGCAGGGGAGGCTGAGGCAGTCCAAGCTTGGCCCTGCTTGAGTGTCCCTTCTCCTCCCCCAGAGCAGACCCCTTCCCCGTGCTGGCTGTCCAAGTCCGGGTCCAGGTCCCCAACCAGGACGGCGCCCCGGCCCTTCTTCCCCATGCCCACCAGGCTCACTGCCATTGCCCAGGGCTTCACTGGGCCTGGAAGACTCAGCCCTGCCGTGTTGGTGGACTTTGTTTCAGCACCGTCACTGCAGTGTCTCTCAGATCTTCTTCCGAGACACGAAACAAGTCACCCTTCCCAGGGACAAAGATTGCCCTCCGAGCTCTTCCATCCACTCCTGCTCGCCCTAGCTCGGCCCTGCCTGGCTGCTGCTGGGCTCCACAGGTCCTGGGCGCAAACCCCAGCAGGCGCTGACCCATCCCCAGCTGGTACCGAGTGTCCCATAGCAGCAAGACCTGTGCCTGCAGCACGGGGCAGTGTGTGGCCCTGGGAGCTCTGTTACTGCCATTTCCTTTCAGAAGAAAAATACATGCTACTATAGGAGTTGGCTTTTCTAAACAAAAGCTCAGGGCTCAGGTTTGATGGCAGCGCTGGCCCTCTGCAACAAGTAAGTGGTTTTCGGGCTGCAGGTTGGGTGCCCCTCTCTGAACGACTCCCTGGCACTGCCACTGCTGGTTTCCTCTGCTGGGGTGCAGTCTGACGCCTGAGTGGAGGTGGAAATTACATTCATGCTCTTTTACATGTGAGAAGTTCTAAAATATCCTAACCTTAATCACAGGGATTTTAAAAAATGCAAAAATTCACATCCTGCGTCTTTTCATGGAACTGGTCAGTGAAAATAGGCTATTTTTCAAATTATACTTTTGTTTAGAGCACTTCCTAGCATGTGAGAGGCCCTGGGTTCAATCCCAGCATTGCAAAATAAATTCATGCATCAGTGTCTACTGACTGACTGCCGTTTACCACCAACTGCATGCCAACACAGCTCAGTATGTTTTAAGAATCTCAGTGAGAGATCTGTGCCATATTGGAACTTAGGGCGCTGGGAAACCAAGCAGCCAGCTCACCACCCTGGTAAGCAGCTGTGAGCCCTCTGGCACAGGGGCTGAGATTCAAACATCCATCCATTTCCGCCCCCCCCGCCGCCACCTTTAGCAAGTGAGAGCCAGAGAACTGAGCATCTCTTGCAAGGTTGACTAAGTGCGATATAGCAAGTAAGGGGGATTTCCTTCTGCCATCTCTTTAAAGGCAAATATTTTTATCGCTGTTTTGCTTTGTTCTGATTAATGGTATTGCTCTATTCAATATTCTGTTTTGATAAGTTCTATAATGTTCTGTATTTCCTTTGATTTTGTTATACCTGATTGAAAGAACAACTATTGTGAAGAAAACGAAATATACTATAGTACCTACTACTGTTATTCTGGTAACCTGCTTTGAAGTTCTGTACCAATTTCACTACACTGTCTCAATTGGCTTTGTTCCATCTTGTTCTGTTGTATTTTACTACCCTCAAAAAAAAAAATAAGAATCTCAATGAATACTGAAAAAAATGCCACAGAATACAAAATAATAGATGAATCTCACATTTGCTTTTCCCTGCAACTACTTGCAGCTCTGTGCATTCTTAGGTGAAGACAGGCTTTCCTAGGCCTTTAATGTCAACATATAACAATAAAAAATAAAACACAGAGCAGAGTTGTTGGTTGAATAATTTTAACAGCATACCTAAGTCTGCATTTTTTCCTAAATTTCACTGGGACATTAAAGTAAATCATACTGAGATTCATCCATGTCATAGATTTATTGCTCTAGGTGGATACAGTCTTTGTCTCTGTAAAACATAATGCAGACAGCTCATTAATTACAAGGCATATTTTTCCTGTTTATTTAGAGAATCCATCATAATCATCCTTTTAAAACTGTATTACTCAGATTTTAAATTTATAATACTTCAAAAGGTGGACGTGACATGCAGGTATACTCACACACCAATGGGCAGAATCTAAGTCCTTTTGTATCATCTAACACTGTAGTACCTAGGATGTATTCTACATTCCTCTTTTATTTTTCTGAGCACTTTATCAAAGATTTTCAAAAGGGACACAAGTCATTAGTCTCATAAAAATAAAAAAGATGACACCAAATTGTATTGCATTTGACTATGTTAAATAATACCCTTGCAGTGATAATCCCTTTTTAATATGTCTAAGTTTTTCTTTATTAAATATCTCGGAAAAAACACAGTGGGTTGAACTCCATTGGTTTAGCTCTTCACCTACCTTCTCAGGAGTCAACTTCTATGGAATGGAGTCCTTACTGCACTAATTTCCAACTTGCCCAGTATTTGTATCTAAAGGGTGAGAATTTATTCCATCAAACAGCACAGAAATAGGCAACAGCTCCAACTTGCTTTTACACAAAATTTTGCCTATCCCTGAAAAATTCAAAATAGTGGATATTAGAGTGCATACAAATAAATATATAATGTGTTTTTAAATGTGAAAATATTGCAATCTGGCAAAATAGTACAAATGTAGTTTACCATTTGAGATATTTTATCAGAAGTCTTAAGTGAATCTTCTATCAAAGGCAAGAATTATTATGATAATGTATAGGGTAGAAAATTTTGACTTGTTAATAGTAAAATAAAAGAATGTTACTTGAGGCTGTTGTTTAACAACTAGAGTTTGGCCTGTTTAATGCTCAAAACTTGTGTTGTTAGATATCTAAAAACCCAGCATAATTTTTGATTATGAATTTATGTTACATGAACATCACTTATTTTAGAACTGGTTTACCTATAATTTAATTGGAGAATTATTAATTTTGTACCATTCTGGGTAATCATATTGAGTATCACAATTTTGTACTTATTTATTTTCCTCAGCACTAAAATGTATGACAATTTCAAAGTGGAATTTTCTGTTTCAAACTGTTCTTCCTTTTATACTTTTGGGACATCTTATTTTAATGCTTGACAGAACAGAAATAGTGTGGGGCTTTATTTTTCCCCAGTAAGTAATTCTGCTTGTACTGTAAGAAAACAGGTATTTCTTCCACACAGCTTAATGATAATTTCCAAGTCAAATATTCAAGACCGGAAAGGTAAGACAATTTTCGGTCTAGCTCTTGAACTTTTGCCTAAACATGATTACCTGAATCCCCAGCTATGGCCTTTCAGGCTGAGAGATCTTACCTGAATATGCTGGGTAAAAGACAGTGGATAAACAAGAATTTTGAAGATTATTCCACAAAGAGTATCAAGATCACAATATATTAATAGTCTGAAGGGGACCAATTGTTCAGGAAATCAGAGGAGTGTAAGGTCACATAAATATTTATGAGCTAAACAATTGTGATACAAGACATGGCTAGACTTGTCTCTTACCCAGACTCAGCAGACATACCTTTAACTGCTTTTTCAGATTGAAAAAGAGAGCAAGCACTGTATGAATTTTCATGAATATATACTTACTAATAAACTGAAGTTGGACTTTTTATTTTTGACAAAGTAAATTTTAATTAATTTTACTTTATACTTTTAAGATTACTGAATGCAAAAATGTATACTTAACTATAAATGGGAAGTAATATTACAGAGGAATCAATGTAAAGCATCGTTTATTTGACGTCAAAAAATTATTTCTTGTTTATGGCATAGAAAGGCTGGGGAGGCCGGATGAATACTTTTGTTCTATAACTGTGACCTCTTATCTCTATGAGGAGGAAAGTAATTCACTAGAGGAACCAAAAAACTATGAACTAGGTATCTGAAAAAAATTTTCTCATATCAGAAATACACCTTTTCTCTAAAGTCCCCCTCTTTTCCTTCCATCCTGCCTTCCTTCCTTCCATCCATCCTCCCTCCCTCCCTCCCTTCCTTCCTTCCCTTCTTCCTTCCTTCCTTCCCCGTCCTCATCCTCTCCTTCTTCCCATTCCCCTTTCCTCCCATCTTTCATCCCTCACGCCCTCTCTTACTCTTCTCCTCCTTTCCTGCCTGTTGATGGTAATACTTTAATTGTAATGGAATGAGATCACTCATCTGTCAAAATACAACTCCATATTTTTGATGGAAAAAGAACTTTAAGCACAAATTACCACTTGCAACTTGGACCTGAGGAAATGTTCTAATCATGTACGAACTAAAAAGAAGGCACCAGTACTATTTTCTGCCTGTTTTTTAATACTTGAAGAATTTATTCTTTGGTGTACCATATCTTTTCTTGAACACGTCTACTTCAAACAACACAACTTGGTTATATTTGCCAGAGCTAACACAAATGACATTTGCTCTTCTTCAAAGAGGAAGTTTAACCAAAACTCCTTTTCTTGTCCACAGTTTTCCCAAGGCTCAAGTTATCCCAATTTAATACAAACACAGCTCTAGATAAATAACCGAGGTTTGTTCTCATGCAGTGTGATTGTTGACTCAGCGAGGAGGCTGTCACCCTGGTGTAATTCAGGGGGACACTGCCTTTGAAGGTTGACAAGAAAAGTTCCTTGCCCTATGTATTCTATGCTCTGCCTTCATGGCTAACTGCATTTTTGGCAAGAAAGTACATTTAATTTGGCTCGTATTTCTTCTCTCATTATCAAAATTATTTATAGAATACCAGTGATGGATGATTTGGCTCTTTTTATCTGGAATATTACCAAGGTTCTATAGAAAAATTAAGCTCAAAATGAAAGGGAAAAAATCAGAATTCAGTGTCTTATCTGTTTGCACCACTATAAAGTATTTTGTTAAAATCTTGACCTTCACTTAAAGTACGCAGTATTATTTTTTAATAATTACAAGTGGACTCTTCCCTAACATAACATCTTCCATTACTCAATCTATCTCTGCACATTGTAGAACTGTCTAGAAAAATGACACAGTTAAGAAAGACATTCACTCTATAGCATGCTAATTAATTCACAGTTCAACTACCAGGAAAAACCAAAATAATCATATTTCAGACCAACTAATGAGTCCAAGTGTCATAAAATACTCAGGTGGTGGTCAGACTGGAGTCCTGGGAACTGGCTGTACATCAGGATGAAAGTCATTTAAACTTTTCATCAAAAGCGTGTTTGATCTCCTTGGAGATTCCATCTTCCACAGAGGCGTTTGATTTTGTTTGGTCACACTGGATCTTTCCGTTTCTTGTTGTATTTAGGAAGGAAATCTTCACGGTTTTAACTGTCACTATTCTTCTGAGCTGTAGATGAGGACTGAAGAGTAAATGCCCTTTTATTTAGAAACTCATTAAGTAAGAAGGAGCCACAATGACTCTGCTCACTGCGGTGGATTCAGGAGGCAGCTGGTGCACATGGGCTGAGGTTAGCTAATGTGCTCAGATTTACTCGCAAACAATTGCTGTAAAGAAATCCCCAGTAAAGACTAGATAATCACAGTTGTGTTACAAAGATACTCTCTTCTCAGGTGGACAGTTGAAGAGGTCACAGTCCCATCTGCCAGCACAGGGTCTCGGAAACTCCTACACTTTCTCCCAGTGTACAGGGAAGAACTGAGCCCTCCCGGGAGTTCTGCTATGTTCTGTATTGGATAAGAGGGAAACCCCAGAAATACATACTGGCTGCCAAAAAGAATAAATTGGAAAGAAAAACTAGGGACCATTATTATATATGGTTGCATAACTAAGCTGGTTTTAGCAATTTCCAGACAAATGGGTTGAGTGTCGTTCCTCTGTGTCACTCCTGCCTTTGATCCAGTCAGCCTTATGCTGACTCCTGAAACCTGGGTAACATAAACATCTCTTTCATTGAATAATGACCCCTGGGAATTGTCTCCAGCAACAAGAAAGCTGAATATTAGGTCTCCTTCTATTTATTTGTTTTTGTTTGTTGAATGTCAGTGTATAATAAACTAATTGAGCATCTACTAAATGTTTTCCCTAGAAGTCAGATGAAAACCCTAAAGGCGCCACCAGCTTCTGTTTTCTTGAGGAACAGTATTCATGTTACTTCATTTTCCTCAGATTTGTAAATAGTACTAATTATTATCACTGTTGTCAATATCATTAAAAACAATACAGATCGAAGCATCTCTATCAGTATTATTAATGATGGCGATTAGTTCATTCAGGCTAAATCTAAATTCAAAGCATGGTGGACTAGGGCCTGCACCATCCAACACTGCAAGAGAAAAGGAGAAATCCAGCGGCGTCCGCACCCAATTCCTAACTATGCTTGCTACCTTAGTTGTAATAATTTTTGTTCCTTTGTGTGCCACTCATTGTGGAGAATTCGCTCCTTCTCTTCCCGTGTCCCTAAACCCCAAATCCCCGTCCCGTCGTCACAGCCCACCTCCCTGTTTCTCATCATCTGTCCGTTTTTATTTTAATTGTTATTAGCACACGTTTGCCGTCCGTGCCGATTGCATTCGCCGTAGGGAACTGGTGTGTGAACCGCATCTTTACGCCTTTTGTTCCCCTCCCCCTCTCTTCCCTCCTTCAGTAACAGACTTTCTCATGCAGGAGAAACCATGTGATATTTAGCCTCTGATGCAATCAATTTACCTCAGTCATCTTTCCCTATGAAACACGGATCTGGAACAAGTCCTCTGTGTTGGAGAATAATTCAACAGCCCTAAAATATCAGTAATTTCCTGCAGCACAACAGTGCCAGAGATCCAGAAGTCAGTCATCCATCCGGCTTCAAACACAAATATCCCTGGTCTGAGAAATACCTATTCTAACTAGATGATAGTCAATTCATTTGGGGCTTTCTACTGTATTGCAGCTCTCAGCAGTGTTACCATCATTTGTTCATACGTGGAACATTGTATAAACCACATCAAAGGGTGTAAAGCCTCTGTCTTGCTTTTCTCATTCAAAATCTCGTCTCACAGGTTCATGTAGGTTTTTGTTTTGTTTTGTTTTTTGCAGTACTGGTGATGAAACAGCTTGGTTTTTAAAAATCATACAATTTCCATTTTATATTACTCTGTTATTAATTTAACTAAAATAGTCAACAACATTGATAGACTTTGGAATGATTTTCAGTTTAAGAATATTTTAAATGGAGCTGCAGGAAAAGAATAGAAATAGCAGAGTTGCTGTGTGATGTCTAGGTTGTATGGGTTTTTTTTTTCCTTCACCTTTAGTGACTCACCTAAAACTACAGTGTGTATCTCAGTTAACTTCCAGCCTGATCTTCCGGGTGCTCTCTGTGTGGCCTCACCTGTATCCGCCACTGCCAGCTGTTTTCTGAGGCAGCAGGTGCACCAGTCTGGGTGGGTCCCTGAGGTCAGGACAGGGAGTGGGAATCTCCACTGTTAGAAACGCCTTGTTGACCTTGTTTGTGTAAGCACTGCCATTTAGACATTCACTACTATTGGGAGCTTCATTTCCTTCCTCCTCAGCTTTCTGTCTGAAGTCATTTGTCTTGTGTGAAAGGCAGATGGCCACCCAGGTTTTGCTTGAGTGTGAAGTATCATCAAGGTACTTTCCTTTGATGTAGAGTTCTAGTGTCCCAGCCTGAATCCCCTGAACACTCAGGATGTCACAGCTGCTGTTAAAAGGTCAGATACTAACCCATCTTCACAGCGTTTTCACTGTTTGGTTAATTTTGATAATTTCCTTTTGGTTTTGGTATTTGAAAGTTGCACCAAGATGTGAGGCTGAGGCAGAAAGACCTAAGTTTGAGCCCAAGCTGGGTAACAGAGTGACTCAGTGAGTCTGTGTCTCAAAAACCTAGGAAAAAAATAAAAAGGCTGGGGGAATATAGCTCAGATGTGTGGAGATGTGAGTTTGGAAGTCGCTATAGAGAGGATTTGTTGGGCTTCCTGAACTGGTACATTTATCATCAGGGAAAATGTTTGAGCTTTTCTCTTCTCCAAAATTGACTTTGCTTTGTTGTCTCCTCTTCTCCTCACATGCTAACTCACTCTTCCACAGACCTCACCTTATTCTCCCACGGGAAAATTTCAGATCTCAGTAAACCTAGAGAGTCAGAATGCTCCACTGCAAACACTTCCATCCCATCATCTGCCTTCCTGTTTTCTGCTTGTCTCTTCGACTGTGTTTAATCTGAGGATGATCCCATCCATTATGCTCTTTATTTTATTATACATTTCACACCTAAAAGTGCATTTTACCTTTGTAAAACTTAAGTAGCCTTGTGTAATGATTTATGCTTCATAGTTTCAACCTTAGTTATAATTTCTTTATGACCACTTTGTAAGTTTTCTCCAATAATTATAAACCTCTGAAGTTTGTCAGTCAGTTTCCGTGGTCTGTTACTTTTGCTCACTTTAGTGTGTACTTTATTTTTCTTTGCACATGTTAGTTATCCCTGGTTTCCTTGGCTCTATTATTACACAATCACTTTGTACAGATTCTTGGAGATTTAGAATGCAGGTGTGTGTGGTCAGGAAGCGTTTGTGTTTCCTCCGTTAGTCCAGAAGGCACCATCCAGCCAAGGCCGTCACACACCAAGATGGCGCCGCACAACCTCAGGCTCTGTACTGGAAACGTGAAACAGGCCACGAGCCAATGCCAAACCTAAGGCACAGCTCAGTCATTACTGTTTTTCCTTTGTTTTATTTTTCTTGCTCTTTTCATTGCCAAGGGAAATCGTTAAGTACTGTCACAGGGACGACAGGGCTTTGATTCTACTGGAAAGTTCACCATCTCATAGGGGCTGTAACACTTTGGGGAACTCGGGGCATTCACTTCACCACCTTTGTCTTCAGAGACCTAAGCTCCAGTGCCTGCTTGACTTTTTAGTAAATGTCACCCTATGGAAAGCTTTAGCTGCTTTAGGAAATTACCTTTGAGATTGCCACTGTTGTTTAACCTTTGGTTTTATACATCCCTCCTTCTACAGCTTCACTCTGTGTGTGTGTGTGTGTGTGTGCATGTGTGTGTGCAAGTGTGTGTGATCTTTCATTATCACATGTACACACGAATGCAAGCATGTGAATATATATTTCTTTATAATAAATCCACTAGTTTAAAAAAATTCAACCAACATTTTAAATTGTTTTCACTACAGTTTGTTATGGTTTGAACTTTACATGTTGGATTACTTCCCCCAGTATCTCAGAACATGACCCTACTTGGAAACCGGTCTTTACAGATGCAGCTAGGTAAGTTAGATGACGGAAGACCCTCATAAGGCCTTAACCTATGTGACTGATGTCCTTAAAAAGGGTGGAAATTCAAACATAAATGGGTGCCTATGAGACATTTCTTATAAATCCAAAGATAGAAACTGAGGTAATGATCAAAATTATCAAAATAAATCCAAAAATTTATCAAAATAAATCCAAAGATAGAAACTGAGGTCAGGCCAGGAACACCAGAGATTTCCAGCAAGTCACCGGAAGTTAGAGCGGGGACAGGGCACAGGATTTCTGCAGCTCTTGAAGGCATCAACTCTGATAAGGACCTGGACATTGGATCTGTAAAATCTAGAACTGTGAGACAATAAATTTGGTTGTTTAAACTACACAAGTCCTGCAGCTTTGCTTGGCAGCCCCACTGAGCCCTAAAATACGTTCTCTCCCAATTCTGGACAGGATCACTTGCGCAAGTCTTTTACAAAGGACAAGATCATCCCTCTGTCCTGTATCAACCTGCTCTCCTTTCCCTCCCACCCTCTCTGCTTCCTTCATTTCTTTGTTCCAGTGGTTTCCATGGTGTCATTGCTTCATTTGTTTATTTGTTTTGCTTAATAAGCACATAGTCTACTAACATGCATAGAAAATATAAATTTGGTGAACTTGCTATTTCCCATCTCTCCAGCCCATTCCTCTCTGTCCGGACATCAGCCTCCTTAGGAAGGGCCAAGTCTGCTTGTCTGAGGATGTGACACTCAGATAGGCTTGGGTCTGCTACTTCTGGTACTTGGAGTTAACCCAGAGTCTGCCTTCAGCATTGCTGTCCATACTTCAAACTAGAGAGATAGAGTGAGACAGTGGAGAATGTGACCCAGAGGCCAAGCAAAATGTGCATGTCCTCCAATACTTTAATATAAGCTAAGTTCTAAAAAAATCCTCCCTTCCTCTTTCTTTCTCTTTCTCTTTCTCTTTCTCTTTGCTTCTTTCTTTCTCTGTCTCTCTCTCTATCTCTGTCTCTCTCTCTCTCTCTCTCTCTCTCTCTCCTAATAAGCTTCTTCATGAAGAATGGAGGATGCCAAACAATGAATGAGCATGAGGTAAAGATAGAATTTATTAAATAAAACAACTTATATAGAGCAATATTTTGCATGTAATTTCTAAGATCTGAATATGAATCAGTAAAGAGGTCTAGATTTGTTCAAGAGGTCCATTCATAAGATAGAGATTTGTAAAACTGAAAGGAACTTAATGAACTTGAAAGGGACTTAACATTGCACTTTTTGTCACTATTAAAACAGATAGAAGTATTAGAAGTGTGATGAAATGACAAATGACTCGAGCAGCTACTTTGCAGAGAAAATCTGCATTACGTCAGGAAAATGCAAATTAAAATCCACAGTGCAGTGACACTGCATATCTTCCACAGCAGCTAAAGTGATATGTATGATATGTAAGTACCAAATGTTAAAGCAAATATGTAGCAACTGGCACTTATATGTTGCTGCTGATAAAATAACTTTGCAAAACTGGCACTGTCTGCTACAGCCGAGCCTTGCATAAATTTTGATCAAGATCTGTAGTCTTAGGGTATATTCCCTAAAGGATTGTGCGCATAAATCCTCTCACAGACATCCAATTGCATGTAAGACTGACAGATAATGACCAGCTGTTTTTCTTGAGGAATGAAAATACAGTAATCTTTTTTTCATCTCTCTTTAAAAATTATTTTTGGCCAACCATGGTGGCGCATGCTTGTAATCCCAGCACTCGGGAGCCTGAAGCAAGAGGATCGTTGTAAGTTCAAGACCAGCTTGGGCTACAAAGTTGGTTCAAGTCCAACCCAAACTACATAATGAGAACCTGTCTCAAAAAGATAAAAAAAATTATTTGCACATATTCGCCATACACAGTACTCACATTCATCATGGGAAATTTGCATCAGTGTGTAATATATCTTAACTCTTTGTTCCCCATTGTACTTCCCTCCCCTCCCCACTTACTTAAATTAGATTTGGATGATGCGTTAATGGTGTGACATGTGAATTATATGTCTGATAAATCTGAAAGGGGGAGAGAGAGAGAGAGAGAGAGAGAGGGAGAGAGAGAGAGAAAGATGGAAAGGAGGAAATAAATGAGGAAGGAAGGAAGGAAGGAAGGAAGGAAGGAAGGAAGGAAGGAAGGAAGGAAGGAAGGAAGAGCGGGAGGAAGGGAATTAAATGATTCAGAAGTCAGAAAATGAGGTTCCAGTCTAAGCATGGTGTCAGCGAACCAGTGTGTATGGAAATGTCCCTTAACCTTCTTCACCCCAATGGCAAATAGGAGCTTAGACAGTTACCCCAGAACTCCTCTTTGGAGAAGAACCATCTCAAAATTCTTCACTTTATCACCATGATAGTCTCAATAGGCTGTTGATTCCTGATATTTTCTATCATTAATGTCTAAAATAATTTTATTAAGCTTGTTTAAGTTTTCAGAATTTAGCTAAAATGTACCAAACTACCTCTAGGCTATGGTCAAGTCTTTTTTACATCAGAACCTTTTATAGGATGTCTGCTTCCTGGACAGTATCTTCACTCTTATCATGAAAAATATTCACAAAAAATTTTCAAAGTACACACTCAAATAAAGCTCTCCATGACTTGATGATTATGACAATAAAGTAAACAGACCACTTCAACTCTTACAGGCAGATATATTTAACGTATTTTGGTAGCAATTGTATATTTAAGACTGTAAGAAAATTCCAATGATAAACCCAACGAGGAAAAATTCCGATGCTTTTTGGTGTTTACTGAGACAGATACTTCTACTTCTTCTAGTAAAATGCTCTGCTATCAATTGAATAAGTGCCCCCCAAGGTCCTCATGAAGGAGGCTTGGTTCCAGCTCAAGCCCTGCTGAGAAGTGGTGGAATCTTTTGGAGCTGCAGCCTAGTGGTATGAACGATGGTGCACACACGTCACTGTGGTATGGTGACGTTGACTCTTTTGGGAATATTCCCAGGAGAGGTATAGCTGAGTCAAGTTGAATTCTGTTTTTAGATCTCTGAGGAATTGTGTTCAGATTTCCATAGTGAGTCTACCAGTTTATATTTTCACTATTAATGCAGAAGAATTCCTTTTCCCTGCAGCCTCACCAGCATTTGTTTTTGTGTATGTGTTTGGTGAGAGACATTCTGGCTGGAGTAATATGCAATATCAGTATTGTTTTGATTTTCATTTTTCAGTGACTAAATACAATAGATGTTTTTTCAAGCACTCACTGGCTATTTGTACTACTTCTTCGGAGAAATGTCTGTTCAGTTAAGTTCCCAGTCTTCTGATTGGCTCATTTGTATAAGAGAGGTATTTATATATATATATACAAGTTTTCCATTAGAAGAGTACCTGCAAAATCTTCCCCCATTCTTAAGTTTTTTATTTACTCCATTGATTATTTGCTTTGCTTCTTATAAGCTTATTTATTTCACATAATCTTATTTGTTTATTTTTGTATCATTTCTGGCATTATGGGAGTTATATATATATCTTATATCTTTTATATTATTCACTCCTTCTTCTTACCCAATAGCTCTCATATGTCTCTCCTATCAGAAAAACCATTGTTTGAGACAACTGATGTTTGGGGGACAAAAAAGCCATGAAAATGTGATAGCACAATGGAGTTTTTGAAATAAAAGAGGAAAACAATACAGTGAATCACACAAAAATCCCTCACAATCCTTTAGGAAAATCAACATTTTCATAAATGATCCCACCCCATGGCTAACAGTCTTGTCCTAGATTTGCAGCAGGGGTAGATGAATTAACTCAATTAATTAATACCCATTAATTGCCAAAAACAGTTCATGCTGATTCATTTCTGTTCATAGAGTAGGGATTTTGAGATCTCTGAATTTACACAGATTCGTGAATCTACAACTACCCTTGTCCTGAAAAACTTATTTTTTTCCTTCGAAAATCGTTCATAACTATTGATCTTCCCTCATAGTTTTGTTGAGAGCCATAAGTACAAATGAGGCATGGACCAAACTGCCTCCCTCTCTGCTTATTTATCCACCATGGATCATCTATTTGAAAAATAAATGGTATTAAAGAGACTATTGGGGAGATAGCAGGACTCTTGGTTGTTATATATCCCACCAACAGTGTGCAAAACTCACAAGAATGATGAACTTCATCCAGCCCACGGTTGGCATTGTTTATGCAGTTGTCAGAGTTGATATGTGAAGACTTGCATGGCAGGAATACAATGCAGACGTGACACAGGCTGTCCTACCCCAGAAAAATAACTTTGTTTACTACTACTTAAAAAAAGTAGTGCATTTCTTAAATTTGGCAGATTCAATGAGCTTGACAGATTCCTAAATTCGGTGGCAAGCTCCACAGCACACTCAGGCTACGATGGCCTGAGTCTCCCTGAGAGCCATGGGTACAGTGACCCAGAAGGAGCGGCGGAATGCGCTTACCATAATTTTTGCTGTGGTAAAGCAATGCCACAGCAGAAAACACAACAAAACCCAAAAGAAAAAATCATTTGCAAAACTGCTTTATACAGTGCTAAAGGGAAATATAATTACAGCCCATTTGTATTCCTGTAAATATCTTTTATCTCTACTTCTAGACATTATGTGTTCTTGTGTCCTAATTTGTGATATGTATTAGCAATAAAACTGATTGGAATTTAAAGCTAGAATTAGTACTGTTGTCTGTGATATATGACCCCACGTACATTTTAATTTCCTATAAAGTCATACAGCACATATTCTCAATTACAGACCATAAAGTTATTGCATTCTATATTGTACATTTATTAAATGCATACATTTATTGTATTCTATATTGTATTCTGTTTAACTATAATTAATTCATATGGATTTACATTTATTATTATAGGTGTCTAAGTTAATAGCCCTTATGTCATAATTTCATAGCATAAAAGTTTATCCAGTTACTGGATTCTTGTATTTTCTCACCTGCTCTGTTAGCATTATATATTATCTTATTTTGATTATTTCTTGCTTCAGTCTGTTTGTTCATAGGTTTTTCTAACTTAGAGGGTTGATACTACTACTGCTTTTAAAAAATCTTCCTACAACAGTGGAGCTCTTCCCCTTTAGCAGGCCTAATTATGGAATGTGTCTCTTCCTCCGTAGTCCACATGATAAAGCCCTGATATGCAGTGCGATGGATTTGGGAGAAGAAGGGAGGGATCCATGTGGTGGTGAAATGGAATCTGCACCCTTGTAAGAACGGTCCGTGGAGAGCCAGGCGGCAGGGTTCAAACGAAGAAGTCACAGAAGAAGTCACAGGAGCCCAAGGGAGAGGGGTGGTGTGTGCAGTCCCGGGGAGCGGGCCTCCACACGAAACCCAGCTTCCTAGCAAGCTGAGCTTGGCCTTCTTAGCCTCCAGAAGAGCGATAGTGAACCCCTCCCTGTTTAAATCATTCCATTTATGGTAGCGCAGGGTGACTGACACAGGTCTATTTTGATTATTCTTTACTCGAGTGTTTGTTCTGGTTTCAAGGTTTTGCTACAGAGAAGAATAATTTCTCCTCCTTGTTTTTATCACCTTAGAATAGTGGCAAACTTGCCCCACAGGATGCAGGCAAGTCATTACCAGAAATCAGAACAATAGAAGTTCACGAGCACCAGAATTATTTATGATTTGATTTTTTGGCTGACTGTTTGCATGGTCCATGTTTATTAAGAACAGTTTAATCCAAAAGATGCATAATTTTGGAAAGGAATTAATTAGTATAATGGCCTCATAGCTTAGATTTGTTGCATCTAATTGCAGATTTACTAAAGATGGTTCGTTGTTCAATATGACTTGTTTGGTGATTTTAAGAGGAATATCAGGGCCAGGTCAAAGATTTCTTTACACAGATTTATGCTTTGACTCTAGGGAACATCTTAGAAACTAAATTTTCATGTCCTCTTTGGGAAACCAACTTCCTGGCAAGTTATTTTAAAAATATCTCAGGCTTCTTTCTGTGGCCTCTGTCCATGTAGGACTACACGTGCCTATGCCCCACTCTGGAACAGCCATTCTTGGTAGGCAATGCTTTTCTATGTTCCACTAGCCTTTGGGATGTGACCCTTCCTCTCTGTTCCATGCCATCTTCTTTCTTCATTTCCAGTAATTATTATTGGAGATTTGCCTGTGTTTTGAGTTGTTTTAATATCCTTTATAGTATATTTAGATTTCTTTGACTCTATTAAATCTTCCACATTTCCATTTTCCTCTTCAGCCCTATGTTGTTGTGTGTTTAAAAAAAACAGATTATCTTTTTGAAAAATAGCTTTCAAGCTCTCTTGGGCTTGTGGTATCAAAATTAGTGCCATTTCTTGCCTAAACCAAGCAAATCAACAAATAAAGTTCAGGTGAAAAACCCAATTTTCATGGACATTTCTTCCTTCTATAGAAGTAAAGAATCCAGGATCCCAGTGAGACCAGATCAACAGGACGACTCTGGAATCTACAGCAAGTCTAGTGCCTCTTGGAGGCTGAATGCTGTGTGCAACGCTGTGTTTTTCCTCTTCGGAGGCTGAGTGAAGTTTGCAATCCAGGGCTACAATTTCAGTGCAGCTTAAATAAACTGGAAGCCACTGGTTTAATACAATTCAACTAAACCCAGTTCAATTGTGTAAAAGTAGACACTACTATGAATAAAATAACCGCTTGAGCTGGGAGAACTGCACAGTTGGGTACCTGCATGTTAAATATGTTAAAATTTAAGCCAGAAATAGCATTCAAATATATAAAGGCCAAGGTCAAATCAGAATAGTGGTGCATCCTCACATCGAGCATGAAGCTTATCATCCACCCTTGGGGTACAGTCCACGCTGATGGATTGCCGTAACAGCGGCATCATTTTTTGAAGCAATGTCATGTGCATGTTGGAAGAGTCGCTCAGTGACTTGCTTGGCATGTGATGTCCTGGGTTCGATGCCCAGCTTCAAATAAAATATTGTATGAAAAGTTAAAGTAAGAAAATATAGAAATGACTGTTAGACTGAGTTCTAGCTCCAAATATTAAGCTCTGTGAAGATGAGGGTAAGGAAACCTTCATTTTGATCACCATAATAGTCTCAGGACTTAGCATACAATGTGGCACTTATGGTAACTCAATGTAATTTTACTGAATAAATATAAAGAACTTCTTTGATGAGTGTAGAAGTGTCTAATGCTCCACGTCTGCTCCTTCGCTAATCCTGGCCATACAGAACATGCAATTTTCCAAGTCACTTAAGCTAAACAGACTGGGCACAGAGACCTGGACCATGAAACTGGAGGAGAAGCAGTCACTTTTGTGACTGTCCTGGCCCTTCTCCCACTGCTGTACATGTAGCTCTGCCGTGAGATGCTGCATGCGCACCCCTGAAGCACTCCAGGAGGAGACCTTTCCCGCCCGGCTGACCTGCACACATGTGAGCTATGCAAGCTCCTACCGTGCAGCTGCTGAGTTTTGGATTTTAGTTTGTTAATATAGGATTAGAATGACACATTGCACTAATTTTATGTAGCTATTTTTATTCCCAATTGAAAATGATAAGTGCACATAGTAAAACTCTAACTTTTCATTTGAGTAGTAGTTATGTTCACATCATCTTAAAGACATTAAAGGAAAAGTTGTCATCCACTTCACTTGTGATCTGATTCAATATACTCTTGGTAAAATCTTCATAATATGCTTGTATTTTTCCTTTGTTGATAAAATTACTATTGACTATGTGGTGAATAAATCTTTTTAACAGGCTGCAAATCCTAATCTCGTGGAAGTACATTCTATATTGAAGAAAATAAAACAAAAAAGTCCGGGGTAAAAATAAATACCAGAGAGGATAATGAGTAGCTTGTGAATAGTAAGTGATGATTACTTGGTCTAGGAAAAGGACTTAATTAAACATACACCACTCAGAGCTATTTTTACTCCCAAAGAATGAAAACCACTTTGCATTTTCAATTAAAAAGCAGCTCACACTTTACGGGCGCTCCTCCGGCTCCTCCGATGCCACAGTCTGTCCTGATGTCTCCTGAAGTGAAGTAGTAAAGCCTCATTATCTTCACTGCATGTCCCAGGGGACAAATTCTGCTACAAAAAAGGTGCATTTGGTAAGTTAGGATTCAAGTATGCAAAATTATTTTTAGATTTGACCTAGAGTGTTTGCTTTAAAAACAAAATGAAACCACTCAGCTTCTTCCGAAAACTGAGGGTGAAGCGGTTGGAGAAATAGAAAGAATACCACACTGGATGGATGTGGTTTGTTTTTCTAATGGCCAAGACCTTGGAAGCCTGGGGCAGAAAGGAAATGAGAAATAATAATCCATAAATGGGTTCCATTGAATTTAGAAATGAAATAAAAGGATCTCACTATTTACTTGCCTGTCAAAAACAATTTTGCAAGTGATAGGAAATTTCCCTCATATCGTTAAAACTTTACAGAGAGTTTATTGAATCAATTTTATGAATTAGGTGAATTGTAGCCAGAATTTTGCATGCACAATTTTAATCCTTACAGAAAACTTGTGACTTAGATATTTTTTTCTGCTTTGCAGTTGAGAAAATGGGCTAAGAGTCTCCTAAGCATGTACCTGATTGGATAACTTGCAGTATAGCAGCCCTATTAGGTACAGTTTAAAGAATCAGATTAACAATTATTACCTTTGTCAAAGGTCTTCGACTCAAGCAAGGATCTGTATGGAGCATCAAACAAGAGGTTTAAGACATGGCAAGTTATATAAGAGATATTTGGGTGTAGCATGGCCTGTTATAAAGAGTCCAAGTGTTAAGGTTCTGTTGGTCTGAGTTTCAGACGCCTGTCTATGAAATGTAAAGTGACACCTGTCCTATAGGATGTAAAGGTGTAAAGACTAAAGCACAGGGGCTCAGGACAATGTCTCCCTGATGTTAAGATATCAATATGTGGCACTTTACAGCTTTGTGTCTCTATGAATGCAGTGTCTGAGACCACTGCGTGACTGCAATAGCAAACAGAGACACCAAAAACGTCACCCAGGATTTGGAGACCGATTTATGTAATGGTGATGGACACTGACAAGAAATCAATTATCCTTCACCTCGGTAGTTTGGGGCTTACATGGGATAAGTAACCAGGAAGAACTGAAAGCAGAGTATTTGGCTGTCTTTGATTTTTTTTAATTTTAAAGATAATAAAATCCAGCAAAACAAAGCAGCAAAATTGGTATAGAACTTCAAAGCAAGATACTAGGAAAACAATGATAGCTAACGTAGTATATCTTGTTATCTTCACAATAGTTGTCCATTCCATCCGGTATAGCAAAATCAAATCAAAAACAAAACAGAATAAAACAAATCAAAACAATGTTGAACAAAGCAAAACAGTTAATCAGAACAAAGCAAAACAGTGAAAACTATATCGGACTTCAAAGACAAGATAGAAGGAAATCCCTTATATTTGCTATAGTGCTTATTGTGATCCTCCCAAGGGATGCTCAGACCGCTGGCCCAGGCCTGCAAAATCAGCCAAACAATACACACATTTAGTTGCTTTATATACCTTAGTTACTATCAACTCAGCCTGTCCTCCAAGCCAGCTGGTTGCTCGTGGGAGGGGGGTGGTGTTGGATTCTCAGCCCGAGTGCCAGTAGGCTCTTGAGAGGCACTGACTTTTTTCTCCCTGGAACCTGCAAAGCTTGTGCAGCTTACCTGAAAGGCTGTATGATTGGTTCTTACAATATGCATCACAGTGACCTTCCATTCACTGGAGACAGTATTAACAGGAACTATCACCTGGGCAACTGAAGTCTACTGACAAGTAGGAGCATTTTATGCTGCATGATTACCGCATCCTACTTTCTAGCAGAAGTGAAGGAAAACCAGGGGATATGAAGGCTGCTTCAATCCAGGATAAATAGCATGATTCTCCTTCAGTCACTTGTAATTAGATGCTCATGAAAATGGAGCTGGAGCCACTATGTGCATGTAAACACCTAACTTGGTACCTATGTTACTTTTCAAAGGTCATTTACTTTTTAGAGGTCACAGCAGTGGTGCATGTTGCCATGTAAATATTCCTACAGTATCACTTCAAGAGTCTCTGGTCACAATTTTGTAATGTCTGCATTCCTTGCATAAATTTTCTGGTATTTCTATGGGATAATCTGGGAACAGTCATAAAGTCTTGTTTGAGGTAATAAACTAATGTGCCAACTACAGATTCACCCTTCTAGATCAGTGATGCTACGGCTGAAATTCTGAGCTACTTCTGGAGTTGAGGCTGGGATTGGGAAAGACTCTTCCTGTTTCTTAGTGTTGAATTCTAGTTCCTCTTAGCATTGCCAAGCAACAGTCCTTCTTCGCATTGGCAATGGCAGTTTATTTCAGAATCAGAAAGTTTCTCAGGTTGCATTTTTTCCGCCTCCTATGGAAGGAGGTCACCCAAGGAGTTAGGCCATCTGGTCACCCACACTGCAGGGGGTTAGAATCCCACCTCTGAGCAGCCTTTTCTCTTACTTAGAGACATCTTCTGTCTAGTGTCTGATTTCACTCCAGGAAAACGCTACTCTGGAATTTCTGCCTCTTAACAATCCCAGCTTTTCTTATCACTTTCCTGTGTAAAATGACATGAACTGTTACCTCCAATTGCTACCTCTCTGATCCCTCATGTATGGAAGAGTGAGGAGCGATCTAGCTCTGGGAATTTAGATTTTGGAAGGTTCTGACCATGCCTAGTAAGAGCGGCTTGTTGTGCCTACGCGTCTTACCCAAGCATAATCATTCCTACTACACCTGCTTTAGGCCTGGAGTCTGGAAGTTTGGTACATGACAGGCAGGTGTTTGCCTGGGGAGCAGCACCAGGAAAGACCTTGGCTCCTGAGCTCCTAATGAGAAGCTCTGACAGAAAACATTTCACAGAACAGTTTCCACAGCACACTGCTGGCGTTCTGTCCAACTGATGACAAATCACAGCTCTGAGCTCGATTCTGCGCTTCGTATTCCAGGTCGTCACTGTGATCTCAGCAGGAGGCTAGGCCATCCCTAAAGGCTGCCCTCCCCTTCTCCTGTGTGTCAGTTCTTCCATATTTGTATGTGCTGACCGGCTTTCTATCACCATGAGAACAATTTTGAGACGGGTACCTTCTGAGAGTGCTGTGAAAGCTGCACTCCACCAGTACTCAGCCCCATCGGTTTGATTTTTGAGCTACGGGGGTCCATGATGCTGACACAAAATGTCCATATCGTGAGTCTGAAATCAAACAGCAAAGACAAGACCAGGTGCCCCGCAGTCCCTTAGAAAGCTGGCTTCCAAAGAACAAAGGACCTTCTCCAAGGTCCCATCTCTAAAAGGACCACCGTGTCTCTCAACAGTGCCATTCAGGTGCCTCAGGACTGAACAGAGGAACCTTTGGCAGACACTCTCCAAATTCACACCACTGTACTTAGCAATAATTAAATCTCATCCATTAAAATAACCGGCACAATCTGTGACACAGCTCCTCACGGCTCGTCCAGTAACCAACGGCGCACGGCACCCAGACACACCGGAAGGGCTAAGTCCTTGGTTCCAAGGATGGTGGCTGGGGGTAAGGCTGATGGCACACCCCACTAGCAGATGATATTTATAAATAAATTTGGGGAACACTCCTCAAGGATGTAAAATATGTTCCTTCTTTCTTGAATAGCTCAGAAGTAATTTATACAAACAGAGTGCTTCTCCTTGAAGGGTAATTTCATTTCTTTTGCATAAATAGTCTCTTGCCAGCCCTCAGAAGACCCCTGGGGAGATACCATCAGCAATGTTCCACCAAATTGCTTTATAATCATTGGCTATGCATTCACAGAACCTATAATGTCCACTTTGGGTTTGGTCCTCTTCTGTGATAAGGTCAGTAGGAGTTAAATAGTGAAAATGTCACCAGGCCATTTATCCTCTGTTTTAGCATAGCTTTTCATTTTGGGGGGTATAGACATTTTTGAAAATTGCTCAGAACCATAGGAAAATAATATGTACAATGGCTAACAAATACTAAAATGACTCTAAATATTTTTCATGGCATTGATATTTGTGGCACAGTAAGAATAAAGAAGAGAGGCCATACAGTACTAAATGTAAATAGAACACCTAGATTTTAATTTAAAAGCAAAACCAATTTTAAACAAATATACAGCACAGATGTTTCTCTCACGTATTCCTCCTCCTGCATTGTCTTGGAAAGATAACTATGATAGGACAATTTACTTACTGAAAAAGCAATAATCACTGTGGGAGACAAGTCCACGCACACATTTTCAAAGGTGGGTAGGCACTCAGGGGCCCCCTTACTCCATCCTGATCTTTTAAAGCAATGCTATGAAGGAAAAGAAGCATTCAAAGCCATTCCTCAAGAATTGGGGATTAATTTGGAACAATGCTCCATTAATATCCATGCAACTCACGCATCAGCCAAGGGCATCGGCCTCAGGTCTGTTTCCGGAGCAGAGGGCGAGACATCAGCACACAGCCTGGAGCAAATCTGCTGCCTCCTCCAGCACCCCCAGGCGCCGCTTCCTGCCCCACTCTCACATCTCAGTCATTAGTCGTCGCGTACCACAGGATGCTGGGAATGAGCACACTGGTTCTGTTTTTAATTTTCTGTCTCTTTGGAGTTATTCTGGGCTAGAATGTTAGCAGCCAGAATGTTCCCTTTTCACTGGTTCATATCACCACATTTACCACTGTGAGTTTGCAAATGCTTTGTTTTTGGCTTGTCACTAACTTTTGTAAAAGAAGCACGATATTTGTATTCTTATTTTAGATTAGAAAATTTTAGACTCCATGAAGGGAAATATTTCAGGCTTTTTCCAACACAACTAAATATCAATGAAAAGGAAGAATGTAAACATACATAAATGATTTCTGTGTGTCCTAGTCACCTTCTCCTTTCTGGGATATAATCCCAGAGCCCACAACATGAAAGAGGAGAGCTTTATTTTGACTCATATTTTTTAGTCCGTGATGAGGTGAGCCCAAGGAAGGAAGGAAGGATGGAATGACCTGGCAAGGGAAAACTGCTCTTCTTGAGGAGACAGAAAGCAGAGAAAGGAGGGAGGAGTAAGGAAGGAGACAGAGCTCCCAGATGGTTCTCTCTTTCCCAGGTTAGCTACACCACCACCACGGCCTGGTTACCTTTCATTGCCCCAACATGAGCACGTGGAGGTACATCTACATGGGAACCATAACACGGTGATGCGGCATAAATTCCTTTTGGCCTCACTCAACGTTTTGAGCTCTTTTTAATTTAACTCTGTGCTATGCACAGGGAATAGGGGCACAGATTCCTTATGAACACCCTTGTTCCTTGTGGACCATGGGTTCTTAACAGGACACTGAAGGTGCTTCGGATGGGGAGATTCTCTGTTTACCACAGCAAGCTATTTAGCATCCTTCTATCTTGTCCACTGAACTCCCACAATAACAAAGGCCTTCTTTAGTATTTTAACAACCAAACAGTGCACGCACGCCTTTGATGTGAGACACATGCATCACTCAAAATTCAGTACGCTTGAAAACTGTGATGACGTACTTTAAGGCTAAATTCAAAAATTTAAGAGTTCTATTGACTCTCCTCTTAATTTGCTCTGAGAAGTTCCATGCTCTGTTCACACCTAATTTCTTCCTTTCTTTTCTGAGCTGTTTTCTCAACCCTGTGACGTCTATGGAAAGAAGTTTTCCAGAGCGGATATAATCTTGTTCTTGGAGACTGAAAGCTTTGCGTCGGCTTCCTGATGTAAGAACCGTCTTATTCCTCCTCTTGCAAAGCTGTCTTCTGCCCGTTTCCTGTCGGAGGCAGGGCTTCCGTGCTCTGCTAACTCTCCAAGGACGCGCGAGTAGGACGACCTGAATCATCAAGTGCAGCCTCATCCGGCTCCTGTCTTAGGGCTCTCGGGTGCCCCCCACTCCTCCGGAGGTACAGCACTGCTCTTTCCTAGCAAACTAGACCTCATAGAGCGGAGGACAGTAGCTGACCACTTCTACCGAAAAGCAGAATCATTTTCTTTCAGTTGAGTCAAGAGAAGCCTTTGTGTAGCTAAAGCTGAGGATGCACTGTATTCTAGCTTTGAGGTCATGGGTGTGCCCTTTAGATTCTCAGACTAAATTCTCTATTTCACACAGAGGGAGGGGCTCGGTAGTCTCTAAAGCTCTCAGGAGTCCCTCTGGGTCTCGAACATGAGTGTCAACACTGCGGCCAGCGTGGGCTGCCTTAGGAGCAGAGGGATCACTTCGGGCCATGTATAACGCGCACAATATAATTAATAGATATGTAAGAAAATAATTATTAAATTATTTTACTTAACAGCAAAACCAAGTTTAATAATTAAATAAGGAAAGTTACCTGTGTGATTAATAACAATAAACATCTGTCTTCATAGGCACCCGAAGTGTAGCTGGGTTTGGTGGTCGTGAATTCCTTCGGTTGTTCTTTATCATGGACTCAGGAGCTGTTTGCAGAATTAAATGAGTTTGTACGTATAAAATGATTAGACCAGTGTCTGCCCGTCATAGAGGTTTTTATTTTTTGTAATTCTGGTGGATAAAGCAGATCTATCCTTCTCTTCCCTGGGGTTGAGGCTACTCAGGAATGATCTTGCCAGAGCATCTAATGGAGCCGCAGTCTCTCTGAGCGCCCTTTTGCCTTCTCCTGCTCTGCTTTCTCCCTTCAGCACCCAGCACAGGTGAAATCATACGAAGCCGTGACAGAGAAGGTCCCGGTACCTTGCCTCTGTCCCCACCCCTCCCTGGCTTTGGGCAGCTCGACAGACGCTTGCAGCCTGCCCGCGGTGTGCAGCAGGTACACTCTGCCGGCTCTCTCTCCTCCTCCTCAGCCCGTGGCTCATTCTGCTCACCTGCCTTCTCTGCACAACTGCACACCTCCCTGATAAGCCAGAAATCAGTGTGCCTCCTGCTACCAGGGGCAAGAAATGGGAACTCGGCTGTGTTCTTCCTAATCACACCAAGTCAGCCTCCCTCCACCGGCATCAGGGACAGCAGTCACAGAGCACACACATGAGGCCTCCTGTGGGGCTCAATAGCTCTGCACAGCCCTCACCTGTCACTCTTCCGTGGTCGGTGGGTGTCGTTGCCTGGACCCGCTTCTGCTGGCCGGAGCCAGACAATGGCACGGCTGGACTGTGTCCCGGGGAGCCCGCAGCTCCTTGGATCCGGCCTCGCTCCAGCCGTGACCCGGTGACCATTCTTCCTCGGGCGCAGAGAGCATGCAGTGTGGGCAGCTTACATCCCGGTCCTGTGGCTGGCGACCAACACCCCCACAGCACTTCAGCCAATTCAGCCTTTCCCCTTTTCATGAGAAGCACTTGTGTATATAAATCTACTTTCTGTTATTTCTTTGCAGTCATTTATGTGTTAATATTAAAGTGTTCAGGATGGTAGGAATGGTAGGCACAAAGCATATACACTAAAGTCATTCAGAATTTATTTGCAAGAGTGTGGAATGGGAAGGAAAGGCATATTATTATTTTCAGACTGAATGCTGAAGCTTTTACTGGAATAGGCAACATTAATGAAATCAGAAAGTGAACTGGAAATCTTATCTTTGTTCTCATTGTTATGTAAATTATATTTCAGTAATTTTCTAGGCGCGATGGGTCTCCTTCTGTCTCCAGTGCTCCTCCTGACCTCCTGCACTGTCTCGGGTCTGTTAATAACTGCTGCTCCTGTCCTCTTTATCCCCACGACGCTGGTTTTTGTCTCTGTGTGGCTTTTTCTCTGCATCATTATCTAAACTGGAAAAGGGATTTAATGCGTTCTCTCTTTTCCCAGTTACTGAATACAATTCTTTCTATGGCTTTAACCTTGGCCGTCCACATACACTGAATTTTCATGCAATGCTGATCATACAATCCAGTCTTTCGTTCCTGTAGTCTTCAGATAATGCAACTTAGATCCATGTTTCATTTATATAAGTACAAGTCTAGTCAGCTGAAAAAAATTCTAAAAAATATAATAATTAATTCACTGAAATCATTTCATTCTCTTTACTTTTAATTTTCTTATGTATTTCTCACGCTCTCCAAATGTTATGCACATGATAAGCTTATCTTTCAAGCAAGACCATTGTAACTATTGTTAAAAATCCATAATTTGGAACATAACTCAAAATGTTCATTAAAACAGTGTACCATTGGAATGCATCATCTCAGGACATAAAATGATTTCTTTAAATCAATAAAAAAATGGAAATTCTCTAGTACTATATACCACTCTTGTTACTAAATTTGATTTTATGGCTCTGCATTTTATTGTAAAGATAATTATTTAACTTAGCCTATTTCCAAGCATATTTAACTACAGGATTCTCTGTCTGGAGTCTCTGGTGTGGTGTGGAACAGATTTCCTATCTTCTACTAGCACGTTAACGTGCAATGCGTGGAAACATTTTTGAAGATTGATTTGTAGTAGTAAGCAGGTAAGAGAGGATTCGTTTGTCATCTGTGAGCATGTACAAATAGCTGTGATGAAAAGAACGAAGACCTCATCAGAGTTTGCCTAGACACAGCTGAGGACACGAACACACTGAGAAGAGGACAGCTTCCCTGGGGAACTTGTGCCACGGGAGCCCAGGCCCACGAATATTGGTCATCCAAGTATGGAAGAAAGAAATCATAGGCAAGAAATGAAGACACAAAGCTTCCAGGAAATAAAAGTTTATCTGTTTCACACGTGTTTCTCAGGTTGATCCCTGATGGTAACTGCCCTTCATAAGCAGTTTGGACATCTGTAATCCTAGCATTGAGGAGCTTGAGGCAGGAGGATCACTGAGAATTCAAGGCTGGCCTGGGATACAAAGTGAGTTTAAGGCTAGAGGGAACTGTGTAGCAAAACTCTAGCTCAAAAAGACAATAAATTAATGAATAATAAATAAAAACTGTTCCTTTTCTTTCACGTGTTAAATTCCTCATATATCAGTCAAGACCTCAATGAGGAAATATCCCTATTCAATGAGATTATGTGGCCCAGGGAGCTTGTAGACCCTGGAGGCAATTTCTTGCAGATACACACAAGGAAATTTGGTAGTAATTATTATGTGGTCCATTCTCCTCATTGATTTGCAAGTAAATGGCTGTGGTCATTGTTTAAGGAAAGGAGGTGACAAGAACCCGGCTGCTTTGCTTAGAAGGACTGGAGGCTCTTTCTGTCCTGTTCCCTTTGCAGAGCCTGTAGTCTACCCCACACTTCTGTGACTCTACCTGCAACCTGGCCGGCCTCTCCGTGCCTCCCAGAGCCCAGAGACCCCTGCCAGGGAAGGTGAAACGTGGGGTGCAGCTCGGGAGGGGAGCAGGCAGGTTTTCACCAGCTACAAATCTCATGGTAGTAAGAAGTGGTAAGAATTTTGAATCTGGGGCAGGGGATTTAGCTCAGCGGTATAAGCGCCTGCCTGGCAAGTGCGCAGTCCTGAGTTTGACTCTCAGCACAAAAGAAAAAGAATTTTTTGAATGTGAATTCTGCACACATACTGCTCTGTTGGAACAGTTCATCCAAATGTCCTCCTCTCAGCGCTGCTGATATACACTGTGACTCCTGCTGCTTGAATGCCTTCTGTCCCGCACAGGGCACATAAGTTACTTCTCAAAGCGTCCTGTGCCTTTTAAATATGAGTTACTTGTTTCCACACTGGCTTCTCCGAGCGCAGGGGAGTCAAACCTGCGGCACACATGCCACAGCGGGTCGCTTGCCTATCTGGGCCTAGCACCGGGTGTGCACATGCAACAGAAGACGCAGGTCCTCCAGCGGGACACCAGAGCCCAGACTCAGCGCAAGCCACTCCTATTGATCCGCGTATTTAAGAGGGCTACCAAATGCTGTGTTATATAATGCTTCGACAGTAGGTCTGCATAGCAGGAACAGCTCTCACCTCAGTAGAATTAAACTGATAAATCAGAAGCGATTCTATTGACAGCGTCTCCTGAAATATTTACCTGCTTTGGGGGAAAATAACAAGCAAAAAATAAAAGTCATATTTATAACTTAATTTAGCCTGGAATGCCATTATCCGTGGTGAAAATACATAAAACTGATACCTCACTTACAAAAAGATAAATAAAGATTGTTAAGTGAGAAAGGACAGTTTAAATTCCCACAATCAACAATATTTAAATATTGTTCATGCATAACTCTCCATGAGCACAAGATATTTTTAAGGAAACTAGATGGGTGGATTCCTATGTAAAACTAAACAAAACATTCTAACGCAAGATGCTTGCCCTTGGATTAATAGTGTGTTCCATATCCCTACTGAAAATTTACAGTCTATAAATAATATCTTCATAATCCAAAGTGCTAAAAAAGATTTTATGCCAGAAAACTCTAGCCTTCTGATGGTATTCCTCCATTTGTCTAGCATATTAATTATTCTATTAGTAAATGTCAGGCTATTTGCAAAGACAGCAGGGATCAAACTATTCACCAAACATATGAACCATATTTATAAGCCAATAATTACTCACAAAATTGTGTGACTTTCTTGGTAAGATTTCCCATAGCATTTTTATGGGTTTTTTTATAATTTTTAAAATAATTTTTAAATTTTTTTTTAAATTTTATTTAAAGAGGAAAAAAAAAGCAAACAGAAAAAGGGGTAGAAACAATATAGAATTTCAAAAAAAAAGTAAGAAATCACTAGTTGATAAATTACATATTGTCTTCTTAGACCTAGTTGTTAAAGTTACAAAAATAAAGAATACAAAGTATACATTCAAACAGTGAGGCTGCAAAGAAGTTCAATGATCCAGTAACAACTTAGCAACATGGTTATCAATCCTACACACTCAAACATACATGCAGCCAAATCCTCTAGAGCACTTTCTTTTCTTCTTTTTTACTTTTTAAGTCCATCATCTGCTTAGTTATATCCTGTTTCAGGTTGCTCAGTACCTTACTGACTTGTTTTGTTGTTGTTATATACTTTTAATCACCTTATATAATTCCATTGCATTGTTTTTGAGTTTCTCCTCATCCATGATCCATGGATTAGCTTTGGTGGAGTTGGGAGATTTTTGGAGGTATTTTGTTACTTTCTAATCTAGCTTTTTAAAAAATTTTTTGAAGGTAGCAAAATACAGCAGAACAAGACAGAACAAACCCATGCCACCACACTGCAATAAAACTACCACAGAACAGCAGAACAGGTCACCAGGATACAAGCAGTGGGCTCAAAAGTACAGCCCATTTTGTTCATTTTAGCTGTTCTTTGAATCAAGCAGAGGAAAATGGAAGGAAATATATAACTTTTAAAAATAGAATATTGAATAAAGCAGTACTATTAATCAAAACGAAGTAAAACAGTGATAAAAAAAATATTTGCCTTCAAAGAGATGGTAGAAAGAAATCCCCCTTATTTGCCACGCTGTATACATTCATCCTCCAAAAAGATATTCAGACCAATGGTGCTTATTTGCTAACGGGGGGCGGGGGGATCAATGTCTGATTCTTACCCCGCGCACCAGCAGGCCCCCAGCTGCTTACCAGGGCGGCCAGAAGGCTACCTGTTCTCCCAGCGCCCAAAGTTCCAACATGATGCAGAGCTTAGGAGTCGCTGATAGTTCTCTCCTTGGTGTGCCAGTGGTTTGCCAGGCCACCAGCTACTCACCAGGGCAGCAAGTAGGCCGCCTGTTCTCCAGCGCCCAAAGTTCCAACATGATGCAGAGTTCAGGAATCGCTGATCATTCCTGCCCTGGTGCACCGGCGACTTGCATTTTTGATAAAAATTGAAGTAATTGAATTTCTGTTATTTTTCTTTAAGCTTTTATAAATTATATTTTAAATACATTTATTTCATCTATATAGTCACATTGGTTATTATTTGATTACAATTTGCATTTCTTATCTTCATCAATATTAGTAAGGTTGAAATGATGTCCTTTTTTCCTCTTCTTTTGATAATTTGTTCTCCTTTTTTTTTAACTAATAAGGCTTTCTTCAAATTGGTTAATTTTGTCATAGAATCAGCTTTTATGTTTTTGATATTCCACTACGAGTTCTAAAAAACTATTTTTTCCTTTCATTTGGGTTTAACCTGTTTTTTTTTTCCTAACTTGCATTGTTTCAAGTTTATCTCATTAATTTCAAGATTTATTTACCACTCTCTAAAATTAAAGATATATGGATCAAATTTGCAAAACCTTTCTATTATTGTCTAATTTCCAACTAGTAATTTACTTTTGAACAGTTTCTCGATTTTCACTAAGTTGAGAATATTCTACTTGTTGATTTTGTTGCTATTTTTGTTCCAGGTAGCAATTTATACTTTATATTGACTATCATTTTCAAATAAACAGTCAGGATGGTTTAAAATTCTGTAATATATTGTGATCTCATTTAATACAGATGCCCATAGTAGGTTTGGATTTTTGTAACAATTATGACAAAATGATAGAAATTTTAGGATTCTTCTTTTTGGCACCTTCTTTTGACAGACAACTGAATGATATCTTTCTTCTTCGATCCCAGCATGTCTGGCTTTCATACTAACGCATTTTCATTTAGGATTAGAATTTCCTAAAAATAAAATTCTGCTACTTAAAAATCTAAAAGAAGAACAATTATGGATTCTTATAAATTAGTACCAGTAGTAAGAGAGGAACAAAGCTTTAAGGCAGATGCATATATATAAAATAAAACTGAGGAACCTGCTGGGGATTTAGCTCAGTGGCTTAGGCACCTGCCTGGCAAGTGCAAGGTTGTGAGTTCGATCCCTGGTAAAAAAAAAAAAAAAAAAAAAAAACACCTGGGGAACTTGCTCCAGCCACAAAGTCATCTGATGTGTGTCTGTACCTTGGTTGTTTCTGAGTAAAGTGCGTTCATTTTGAGCAGTTAGATCTAGATGTAGTGGCATCTGAATCATGCAAAATAAGTAGTTTGTCTCTTGTCTTTCTTTGCGCTATTTCCTTTTGGTTTGCATTTCTGCCAAAAATTGGTTTATTTTTATTGGGCAAACATTATGAATTATGTAACTGAGTCAGATTTTCTCAGCACTGGCCAATGGGTAATTAAGAGGCAAAGTTGGAAGTAATTAATATCAAAAAGATGAGTTTTATGTGTGGTTTCACAATCCTGTTAGGTCTGTGTACTGTTCTCACCTTTTCTCATAGCCTATTTTTAATTCATGTTTTTTAGTTGTATCTTATGTAAACTAGGCATTTAACAATCCAGTAGGATTCATGATAATAAAATAAGTATTTGAAATAAATCTCCTTACTAAATTCAGTAGCTCTGGCCCAGTGACACAGCTGTGTCAGCAGCTGAAATGACGCCCATCCACATGGCCCAAAGCTCACTCTATGGCTTTTCACTTTGTGCTGCATGAATTCAGAAAAACCAACACCCCCATCAAGGGCTGGTGTAAATAATACCTGTCTCTCTTTCCTGATCAACTGTGCTCAGCTCTTCCATCCCATAGTCTTTGGTGTTCACGATTCTCTGCTATGCAGTATTTACATAAGCAATGGATTACTTGAATAGAATAATAATGTTGGAAAAACTATATCCATATTCTTCAAGGGGATGGAGATTTAGCTCAGTGGTACAAGCATCTGCCTGGCAAGCAAGAGGTCATGAGTTTGATCCCTGGTTCAAAAAAATAAATACTCTTCAAATTTTCAGTGCTTCAGATCTCTATGAAGTTAAAAATAACTGAATGCCACAACTTAGTTGAATTAGATAGCCTCCTTCTGGGTGATACTGATCATGATTTAAACCACACATTATAAGTTAAAAATTTTAGAGCAATGTAAATTGATCAAATGTTGTAATTGTGTATATTAAATATGTTTTGATGATTTTACTTTTCACTTTAGTTCGGGAAACAAGCAAAATAAGAAACTTAGTATTTTTTTTTCCTTCTCCAGTACAACAGGTAAAATAGACTCTTTCCAAACAGAATTTTTTCCATTAGAGCACCATATTAGTGTAAGATAGACACGATAATTTTATCTCAGCTATTTCTAAATTTTTTAAAAAACTTAGAAATCAACAATCAGATTTAAGGTGTGATCATAATTTCCTGTAGGATATACTGGTTCAATACTTCAAAAATATGGCTAGGGAGTGCAAATTATTTGTGATAATTATAATCAATGTATCATAATGTGAGATACTTATGTATATCTTAGAAAGAAGTCTTTTCTATTACTGGGAGATATTTTTAATATCAGAATTTTAAAAATACAGAAACATATCTAGTTTGTATTAGTTCAGAATTATGTTTATAAAATACCCAGCACAGGGTCTCTGCTCTGGTGGTAGCACAACAGACAAGACAGTTTGAGAGGAGCTCTTATCTCCATCTCAGAGTGGAGTCCAGATAAAGGAATGCACAGTTCAGCAGTTAGCAGCAGTGGGACAATTGAAAGATGGCAGATTGATAAGCAGCAGAATACAGGGCTTCCCCTGAGAGAGACAACTCATGCTGTAATAAAACGTCCTGGAGAGGTCCAGACACAGGGAGGTGGATCCTCTCAACCTAGGAAGAAACTAAAGGCAAAAGAGCTGGTCAAACATGCAGTCTCAGAGCTACTATTGGAGAAGCTAAAATTAGCAGTCACAGCACTGTCCAGGCCCCTGAAGTCATGCCATGGCCCCAACTGGCCAGAGCAGCCTGAACCCCTTGGAGCACCCAAAACCGTGCTCCTGCGACTAACTGGTCACACTGAGGACAGAGGTTGGCGAGCCCAATGGACAGCAGAGCCAACAAGGAACCTCCACTGGCCTGCAGTGAGTGCTGGGAGAGGAACCTCCCATGGGAAGGGGTGAACAAATGGATGACATGCTGGAATCGGGCAGCAGGAGCCTGAACTAGCAATGACAGTGACTTCAGTTGGTTGCTCCCTTCCCAGAGCAGATTGATGGGATCTGCTTGGCCTGGGTCAGACCCCTGGCTGGGACCCAATAAGCTGTCCCAAACCAATTCCCAAGGCATAGCACACTCTAACCCAGTGAAGGTCCCCGAAGGTTGACTGGCCCAATAAGGAGAGGCCAACATATGCAGCCCTTGCTTACACCTCAATGACCAAGAGCAAACAGGAGAGGGAAGAAAGCCCTTGCCAACATGCTTCAGAAGAACCATAACCAACAAAGAAAGGGGCTGGGACCTCCACTATACACCTGTATAGAAGAAACCAAAAACATGACAAGAAAAAAAAAAAAACTACAAGAAAAAGCCCCCAGCCCAAAACTCTGAGAACAATGATCCAGGAGAGGGAAATACAAAAGAGACTGAGGACAGCAAACATGCAACATCAGACACTGCTTCAATGGACATTAAGAGGTATCTTCGGGACCTCGTAGATGAGCTCAAAACTAAAATATTAAATGAGATAAAGCAAGATATAAGTAGATTAATAAAAGAAATGCTAAGTACCTCTCAAGAAGACATAGACAGAAGAAGGGATGAGCACACAAAAAAGGAGAGAAACATTAGATAAATAATATAAAAAAAAAACCTAGAATACATGAAGCAGATTCAAAGAGATTACCAGGAAATTAAAAACTCCATGGAAAGCTGGCAAAACTGCTTGAAAGAAACTAAAGATAGACTATCAAAACTTGAAAACAAGTTTGCAATGTGTGATCATGAAAGGAAAGATCTCTTAAAAATAACAAGGAAACAGGTAGTAACAATACAAAGGCTAGAAGACAACAAGAGAATCTATAATTTAAGAATAAGAAATGTGAGTGAAGAAGCAGGAATAAAAACAAAGGAATTACAAAGGCTATTCACAGAAATAATTAAGGAAAACTTCCCAAACATAGGAAAATAAAATGGTATTTGGATATTTGAGGCATATAGAACTCTAGCCACCTATGACCAAAACAGAGCTAGACCCAGACATATAATAATCAAGATACCAGAAATTCAATGTAAAAACAGAATATTAAAATCAGTCATAGAAAAGAAACAGATCACCTATAAAGGAAAACCCATCAAAATCATAGCAGACTTCTCAACACAGACCATCAGATCAAGAAGAGCTTGGAGCAAAGTATTCCAAGTCCTGGAAGAAAATAACCTCCAGCCCAGATTGATGTATCCTGCAAATTAATGGAGAAATTAATGGAGAAACAAGATGCTTCTATGACAAAGAGGAACTGGTGGAATTTGTGACCACCAATCCAACCCTACAGAGAATACTGAAGGACATTCTAGAGAGAGAGGAAAAAAATACCAGGATTTCAGGAACAGTGGCAGAAAGGCCTCAATGAACAGGGCAGGCAGTAGAATGAAGGAAAAAGTAGACAAACAATAGCAGAAAAATACACAGCAGAAACGAGGCAGAGAAAGTTGGCTATAATCTCTAACATAGATGGCCTTGATACACTAAAAAAAAAAATACAGGTAGAGTATAGATCAGGAGGTAGGGTCCATCAAGACGCTCTGTATAGGAAGTATAATCAACCTGAGAGGGCTTATGGACCAAAAATCAAATATGAGAAAACAATGCTCTATGTGACATGGAGCCAGAGAGAAATAAGGGCAACTCGACCCCACCTGCAGATAGGATGGAAAGACAGGATACTTATGTGCAGTAGAGAACTACTCAGCTATAATGAAGGAAAACCTTGAGGCTTTTGTAGGTAAAGGAATACAACTTGAGATCAAGTCCAGGAGTGAGAAGGTTCAAAACCACTTAGGTAAAAAGCAGGTTGCTCCCCTAATCTAAAACCTGAGGGAGTTGGTGGGACCCAAAATGTGCAGTGCACCCTATGGGAGTGAAAGGGGAGGAATAGTCTAAAAAAAGAAGGCAGAGGATATTGTTAATAGTGTACCAGGATTTAAAACCCACATTACTCACACTGCTCTGTTTAGATGGATTGTATTCTGTTCCAGTTTGTCTACTTGTATTAGATTTGAGGGCACAGATGGCTATCCTGAAAATAGCAGGATATAGTACTGTAATCATCCTTAATTTCCTGTTAACTTAATCTGAAGCTCTGTATAACTTACACTGTTTTACCATGACTGATCTTAATTGAATCTGGTTTGTTAGATTGCTGTTTTGTATTGACAGATTTTACTCAAAGCTGTTATGATTGATAGTATCAAGTCTGAGAGTATAGGCAACTGCACTGAAGATGGCAAGATTCACTGGGATACTCACTCTGGTTTGATTATTAACTGCTTTTGAAGTTTTACACTGTCTACAATGTTTTATTTTTACCAATATTGTTATGCACTGCTATATTCAATTATACTTCTATATTCAATTATGCCTGGTGATATGGACAGTTCTGTTGAAGATAACAAGAGACAGTACAGTAACCACTGTAGATCACCTTGTACTGTTTTTTTTTTGTTTTGTTTTGTTTTTTTTTATTGGTACTGGGGATCGAACTCACAACCAAGTGTTTGCAAGGCAGGCTCTTATGCCGCTGAGCTAAATCCCCAGCCCTGTGTACTGTGGTTTTATATGACTTTTTGGTTTCATGTTTTTATGGGAATTTGTTTTGTTTTGTCTTGCTATGTTTTGTTTTTCCCTCTAATACAGAAAGGAAAGAAATACATGTAGAGACTAATGCATGTGTAGCTGTTTACAGTCTCACTGTTTGAATGTCTACTTTGTATGCTTTAATTCTGTAACTTGAGCAACTATTTCTAAGAGGACAATATATAATTTATCAACTAGTGATTTCTTACTGTTTTTTTTAATTCTGTATTATTTCTACCTTTTTCCTGGTTTTTTTTTTTTTGGTCTATTTAAATAAAAAAAAGAAGTTAGCAGCAGCAAGACCACTGTAAGGTGAAGTCAAGCTACACTGACCACAGCCAGGAGAACTGGACCATGCATTATGATAATACCGGTCTCCAGCAGGCTAATTTTTCACTCCAAGACATCACTTGTGCCAACTGCCTAATGGGGAGATGCTGGGGGCTTTTGGGGAAGCCCGAAGGTGGGTTGGAAGTGCCCATTTATTTCCTTACCACAATCCACCAGGTCTTTCAGCTGTTAACTGGTAATAAAATTGATTAGGTCACTATAAATACGTTCTTTTTATTCTCTTCACAGCGATTTAATGTGAGCCAAAAAGATAAAGTTTGAGGAGCAAAGTTGAGGACTTATACTCTTATAACTACATGCAAGCAAGTATTAGCATGTGGAGAATGCTGGTCTGTTTTTTCCTGCAGATCTTCAAATCTTAGTTTTGATGTTTGATGAAATGATGATGAAAAGAAGTTGCAAACAGGGACCCAGCTACAATTTTTAGGGGACCTGTGTGAGCTTTTCACTGTTGTGAAAAAATCCCTGAGACTACAACATAGTGTAGGAAAGAGCTGTGGTGGCTCTTCAGTTTTAGAGGAGTCAGTCCATGGTCAACTGGCTCTACTGCTGTGGGCCTCTGCTGAGGCAGAGTGTCATGGTGGAGAGGGCCTGGTGCAGCAGAGCTTCTCTCGTCATGGCAAACAGGAAGGAGATAGTTTACAGAGCCGGGGGTGGGGTGGGGACCCGATGTAGTTCCCAGGTGATTACACCCTGAGGGCCTGCCTGATCTAGTTAGGCTTACTTCCTAACAAACCATGAGCTATGACTTCCTCAACCAGTTAGTCATCCTTAGAGCCCTTGTAATCAGTCATTCTCCAGAAGCCCATCAGATGGCAACCAGACCCCCAGCTTAAGGCTATCAGGGGATATTTCAGACCCAAACCACAGAACGATCACACTAATGGCGTCAGAATTGCACGGTTGCAAAGTAATAGTGTAAATAACTTGCTCTACTTGCTGCACAGAGGCTCCTGAGTAGCAGCCTCTATGCAGAGTCTAGGCTTTCATATTTCTAACCAGCTCCCAGGTAAGAATCAGGCACAGAAAAGTTTGGGAAATACTTGCAGAATTAACTGATTTGTGTAAGTGCTAGATTATTACATAATCAAGTGTTAAAAGTATTTTGTGGGCATGAAATAAACTCTAAAATAAATAGAATTCCATTTTGAAAAGATAATTTTCTATTTTGAAACCATTAAACACGACATTTTAGAATACAAGTTTTGCATTAAAAAATCCATATTGAAACTTGTAAATGCTTTATGGTCTTTACTTTTCTAAATAATGACCTTTCATCCAAGGATATAAAATATTTTGACATAAAATCAGTATGTTGGATGATTTGCTTCAGCCATAAAAAAAGTCACAGAAAATTTATGTGCCGAAGTTTGCTATTTTATATTTTCCAATTATGTAATTTTAAAGATAAGGAAACATACTGAAAAATTATGTGCTGCAGGAAAATTGCGGGTAGAGGAGGGTTTCAGCCTGTTGGAACATGATCTCCGCTCTGTGTTGCCTTGCTGTGCAGCGCTCGGCCTTTCCTCGCAGTTTACCATACGCAGTGCATATCTGCTCAGCAGACTGCAGCACTGCGTGTCCCAGTGTGTTCTCAAACAGTGGAGGGCAAAAGCTTTTGGAGAACAGGCAGGATGTAAAGAGCAGGGCTCCCCGCACACTGCTGCCCCTGAGACATTTTACCTGAGGCTGCTGTCTGCCTCGCAAGACTGATGATGACATAATTCTCCCTTCAAATATAAGTCACACAGAAAACTGCTTCCTGAGACATGTGCAGAGTCTCAATTCTTCCTGTTTTTATTCAAATAAGTATTTAGATCTAGTGTTTGAGAACAAGTGGAATTGGAGCAGTGCAGAAGGTCATCTTTGTTCAGCGAGAACTCAATCTCTCCATATTCTTTCTGCCTGATGGAGCAGAGTGTGTGCTCATGGCCCCAGACCCCGTTTCCTTACAAAGATGTGAAGGCTGAGTATGTGATCCAGTTTTCTTAGGATTGGCCTGGGAGGCTGGACACACTTATGCCTGTGGATTTTGACCCAAGTCTAAGATGATTGTGGATGGATGCAAAACACTCACAAGATGCCAAGGCCAGAGGTGGAAATGGCTGAGCAAGCGATTTTGGAGAAGAGATTTGTAGAAACCAGGAGTGGACAGGGGAAGCAATTCCGAAACCAGGGCCAACCATGGTCCAGTCTGAGGCCGCCTCGGTCGTTTTTCGTGGTTAGCGCAGCGCAGGTCTCTTCCGTGCCCAGTGGGTCACTTTTCGGTGGCTCCTGTGAACCGCAGATGCAGTGTGGTGGCCTGGACCTGCACTTTGCCCCCTCTGTGTGGAGCCACGGAGACCTTCTTCATGTGTTTGCTGCCCCGAACTTGAAAAGGTTTCTTTCTCCAAAGATTTCTGGCTCCTCTGAGTGGGAAAGAGACATACACATCTAAACCCTCACAGCCATCATTTTACCCCCTTATTTATTCCAGTAGCCCTTTTGGTTAATTTGACCCAATTTTGGCTCATTCTCCTCCACACAGTCCTGCCATTTGACTCTTGGATTTTTTTTTCTTACTTTAGGCTGTACTGGATCTTGAACCCAGAGCCATCAGAGACACTTTATTTACAGCCCTCTCTGGAATTTTCTATTTGGGACACAGTCTTACTAAATCACTATGTTGTCCTAAAGGAAGGTGAAATGTACCCACTTATTTATGTGTTTACTCACTTGTTGGTACCTCTTCTTCTGAAAATGTTGAAGCTTTTCATAGAGAACCACATGGTGTAAATATAGAAACAGCCACAGTGCCACCATGGTGCGTGGGGCAGAGAGGCTATAAGCGCACTGAGGACAAGTATCAGAAACCTCCTAAATGTGCATCTTAGTAACTGTCAGGCGCGTGCAGCATTTGAACACTCATTTTCATTAATGTACATTAGCAATATGCCGTGAAAGATTTAATGATTAAGATCGCTACTTACTGTAATAGAAATGAGCTTATGGTTAAACACCGTACACATTCAGGTAAATGCGAATATTTCCATTCAATTGGGGCACATCCATGTATTATGAACTCACTAATTATATTTTCAAAAACATTTAGTGACATGGAAAAGTAATTTTCAAAAGTATAACAATTATATTTCAATGAGTTCTAAACCTAATAAAATAAATATAAACTCCATGGAAAAAATATACTATGAATTACATTCAAATGTTGAAATAATCACTTTTGGATGATTACTTACAAACTGTTAACATTTATGCTATCTTTTTTTATTTTCAATGATTTCATAAGAAATTCCTTCTGTAGAATTTTTGTGTACGGCACATACATGTAAGTAATTAAAATTTTATTTCAGGTTTACAACATAGTACATGCAAAAATTAAGATATATGGCATAAGGAGACTAAGAAATGAGACATGTGATTAAACTAGTATTAAGCTGCAGACTAGTCAGCATGCTTTGAAGTATTTTCAAATGGACAGAGGTTTAGGCTCAGAGTTCCTGATAACCAGGTAAATGCAGCTCAGCTATCTACGACATGACTGGCAGTATGAACAGGTTAAAACTGAGCCAGAGGAAACACAATTGCCCCTCGTAATGGAGCTTGACAGACCTTCTGTTGGTCTTTACAAGACTGCAGTCAGTTATGCTGTCAAATAGGACACCGAGGGACCCTCGTGAATAGACAGAGTTTCTACCAAACCTTGAGTTTCGAACACTTGAATGGGTAAAGAGGAGGCTGGGCAGATGCATTCCAGGGAGAACAACAGGAATGGGACAGGAAAGTGATGCATGAGCTCCGTGAGAGACAGGTTGTGTCAGGTGGGGTTTACACAGGGCCCTGCCGATAAACTATGACGTGCAACTGCCGAGCAGGACTCTGGGGGAAAGAGGTAAACACACGCACAGAGAGAGAGAGAGAGAGAGAGAGAGAGAGACCAGGGCCAGGCAGGAACGCAGTGAGCTCTGCTGGGGAGAGGGAAAGAGAAGCAGTCGATATTTTAAAAATGCATTAACCTAGGTTTAAAGAGAAAAAAAAATACACGAAGAAACAACTTTGTGTGCCTATTTAATACTGATGCAAATGTTATCTCAGCATAGGACTGAGATAACATTTCTTTAGGTTGTACAGAAGTTTTGTTATGTCTGTAAAGTTCACAATAATTTTTCAGTTAGGTATTTCTAATCTCCATTTTAACAAAATAGGGATTAAACGGTTACATTGCTCAGAATCACACACGTGGCTCATGGCAACCCTCGGCTTTCTCTGTGTGTTCTCCCAGCCAGGCTTGTGTTCATTTCAGTCTCTGCGGTGTGGGGGTAGAAGGTGTGAGACCTCGATTCGCATTCATGAGTTTAAAAGTTGTCCCGAAGCTCTCGCATCTCCTGGTGTCTCAGTTCCTCACCTTGTGAACTAATTGGATGCTACCCCTCGCCAGTCAACCTTAAGGGTCTTTTCTATCTCCTCTCACCCATGCTAAAGATAAAGAAAATACAGAAAAATGGGATTGCAATTCATCTAAAATAAATGCTTAACCATGTTTTAGTCTCCTGTAAGTTTTAGAAAGAAAGCATCCGTTTCTTACTCTTAGGCCAGAGTGCTTCAAAGTTCAAGGGCTGAGATCACTAGAATGCTGAGCAAAGTTACCTCTGAACACTCAGATAAATGATTTCATATGAATAATGAGGTCCTCTGTTATTAGCAGAAGAGGATGCGTGTGTTCTAGCAGGCTGCAGAGTGGCAGCAAGCATTGAAATTACATTTATTTTCATTGAAGTTCTTTCTTTCCAGCTAAATTCAGAATGCACCTCAGCCTCACCATTTGTGGAAATGTTCTCACAATTCTGCAATAATCGTGAAATTGCTCACATAAGAATCTCTGTGTCATTTTCTGCCTTGAACCTGAAACTTGTAACACTGGCAAGAAGCTTGAGTCATTATTTGTGTTTATAGTGAGGCTCTTCTGAAAAGGGAATCATTTTACATTTCAGATGATTTGTACTTTTTATCCAAACAATAGTGTTCACCATATTTTTCTACCTTTTAAAGATGAATGATTCAGAGACTTTTAAAAGCAGGTTTATCTGCTATAATTTACATGAAATTTCTCCCTAGTGCATCGGGAAAAAAAAATTCCTCAGATACAGACCCTACAACTTCTATTTAATTTTCAGGAGTTGTAGGAAGGAAGAAAGGGTGAAGGTTCACAAACCCCATGCTCCTTTGTACACAGCGAATGACCGGTTTCGTTGTGGAGGAACAAAGAAACTCAGGGAAAAAGGTCTCTTACTGTTGTTGCTAACAGCAAAGACTGTTATGGAGACTTTATCCTACATTTCTAATTGCTTAAAAATGCATTGCAAAAAATAAAGAAATAAAAAGATTTAAAAGCTGCATAGGTATCTGAAGTTACAATATAAGTAAACTGATAGAGTCTGAGTTTTATAATATATACTAGCTCATATGTCTTTTGAACAGAGATGGTGAAGGACTTTTACCTGCTATGCTTAGAGCTCATGAGTAACATCCAAAATTAAATACAGATATTATTAAATAGTAAAATGGTCACATTAAAATATATCGTGATATTTCAGAAAAATAAAGAAAATAACTTTGGAAGAGTAAGAAAGCTGACAGATTACTTACAGAGGAAAAGGTCAGTCAAAATGACACTGTATTTTACAATTAAAAATGGAGGCAGGAAAGAGAATGAGCAGAATTCCAAAATGCCAAAAAAAGGAATTTCCAGATTTGCTGAATTTTATGTCCAGCAAAAAGTTGTTCAGAAATAAAGAGGATAGTCTCAGATTTAGGAAACAGACCAAAGCCCTCTAAGAATATATTTCCTGTGAACTGACAGTAAAACATTCAGACTCCAAGTGTTTCTGGCACCAGGCTGGTTTCACAGGAACGGTTTTTCCACAGACAGTGGAGGAATGGTCTCAGGATGGTCCCCAGGACGAGGGACCAGAGCCTTGGGCTCTGCTGGTCACCTTAGGGCTCGAGGCCCTAGGAGAGTCAGATGTCCTATTGTGGGACAGGGGCGAAGCTCAGGCTATGGCTGCAGGCGCAGATGAGGCTTCTGGGGCCTGTCCCTGCCTCAGTCCTCAGCGTGGCCTGGTTCCTAAGGAGGTGGGGAGTGTATCAGCTCCTGCACCAAAGGAGGGCTAAGAAGAAGTTCTTAAACACAGAGGAAATTGTAAAAGAAAGTCTATCTTAGATGACGAAGAAGGAAGAGGCAAATGTCAACATATTTTCATTTCCTCTCCAGTGTTCTCAAACAGAAAACACAGAAGAAGAGGAAGAGTATACACAGACTATTTAAGCTGAAAATCTTATAACCAGTGGAGGAGTAAGGAGCGTAAGAGAAGGTTAAATTTCTACATCCCACATGAGCTGGAGAAACAGTGATGCCAGGGAATCTCAGTAGTGTAGGACATTTCTGAACCCTTAATGAAGTGACAATCTGCAGCATGCCCCTCTGTAAGTGGGGTCTGCAAGTTCAGATTCAACTTCTGAGAATGAAAAATACCCAAGAAAAAACATTGCGTCTGCCCTGAGTGCCCACAGGATTCTCCTTCTCTGCCTTTGTTTCATAGATAGTGCAATAAAACTACACTGCATAGCATTACATAGAACTTGCATTTTATTGGATAGAATAAGTAGGGATGTTTTGAAGTGCATGGAAGGGAAGAATGTGAATAGGTGGGATGAAAATATAAACCATTTTACATAGAGACTTAAGCAAGGGAGGCACCAATTCATCACAACTGCACATGTGTGGAAGTAGCCTGGAACTCACACATTGTACCAACGTAAATTCCTAGTTTTGATATTAACTGGAGTGCATAGTTGTTAGCATGGGAAAAATTCAGTGAAAAGATATGGGGCCTCTTGTGTGCTATCTTTGGAATTTCTGGTAAGTCTATATTTAGCTCAGAATAAACAGCTACAGCACATACATGGGCATATACGTGGTTTTAAGAACACTGCCCCAAAGAATGTTGTTTTTGAAGAGACTTATTCTGGTTGGAAAAAATCTGAAAACGCAATCTCATCTAGAAGATGCTTCGATTTTAAATTTCACAGTGGTGTTGAATTCACAAATAAATTTTTAAAAATCACCCTCCAATATTGACCAAAAATATTTTTAAAAAATGGGCCAAGAAATAGCTACATTATTCCTTTCAAATTATTTTGAACTGGATTGGAAAGCAGCAATCAGCTGAGAGAAAGAAAATCATTTGCACCTAGCAGAGACTAAACCCACAGGACTATGATTCATTATCTCAGGAAGAGCTCTAATTTTGAAATATTAAAAATTGAAATATTAAATATGTTAAAATTGAAATATTAAAAATTATTTGGTTTTTACTTTGAATCTTTAATTTTGAAATAATTCTAGATTTACAGGAGTTTGCAGGCAATGTACAGAGTGGCCTGATTATAACCTCTTCTATCAGCGATCTCCCACACCTGGCCAGGAAACTGACATCAGTGTGACTCCTAGGGATTATTCAGGTTTCACAGGTTACCTCGGCCCTCAGCCCTGTGTGGGAGGGCGTGTGTGTGGCGTTATTTAATCCCTGCAGGTAGCCACCTCCTGATGAAGAGGGAGGGGAAGAAAGCCCGGGTAGAGATACAAGGGGAAAAAACAGGGCATATTTAGGTGATTTGGCTGAGTGAATTGTTTTTAGCATAAATGATAGGCTTTGTTTTTATTTAAGGTCTATACAACTTATTTAAGATAAAGTTTACAGTTTTTCCTGAGGTGAAATTCTCCATGAATCATAATACACAAGCAAGAAAATAGTGATTTTAGAGGAATAATTTATCGGAATGGTAGATTCTCTTTTCAGATGGTCTTACCATTTAAATGAACGTGTCTGGGAGCAAGTGTTTGACAACAAAGACAATTCAAATGACCTCTTATGTTTGTTAACCTTATTAATTGCTTTAAGATCCAAGTGCCTGCATTTACTGGCATTGGAAGTTCTGGTTATTTATTGCCATTTATTGTGGAAGACCTTTGTTCTCTGTGTTTTCGGCTCTGTTATTCTTGAGAGCCAGGAACTCTGGCAGCGGCTGCCAGCTCTGTGCAGTTTGTTTAAGACAATAGGGAAGGTTGCCTAGCAACCTCACATCTAGATCCAGGTCCCCTTCTAGAGACCACATTCCACACACTTTGCTCCAGGAGCTCACAGGAGAAAACACGCTCACACATGCGTGTGCACACACGCACACCACCACCATCCCCACCACCACCACCACGGCACACCATCATCAGAACACTGACTCATTTTCCCAAGTTACACCTCACTGTGCCCAAGCCACACCTCACTGTGCCCAAGCCATGCGGTTCTTTGACATGCAGATCAGAGCTGGGGGTTATTATTCCTGATCTCTTTGAAGCTTCTGGTTAGAGGTTTATTTATCTTTAATACGCAGCCTCCTTTACTAAAAAGGACGGCAAACAATCTCCCCATCCCGCCCTCGAGACATGAGGCCTTTAACTTGGCCTTCTGGGTCTGGTAGGTATTTGTCACCATCTTGGCAAAACTAGGGAAAACATAAGTTTATTTTGAGTCAGTTTCCGAGGATGGCAGAGGAGTGAAAGCAGCATGGATGGAATCTTGGCCTCAGCCAGAGTGTGAGGCTGCTTTGCAGGCACCTTCCGCCATCAGCCTGGGCCTCAGGGAAGGATGGCAGACGCTTAGTGCCGTTGGAGAACGGGCAACTTGTCAGAAGGCTTCAATCTGGCGGGCGCCTGGTGCCCCAATTGTGTTTGTTCTCTTTTGTTTGGAAAACTTAATTCCTTTATCTCAAAATCCTCATTTTCAAAATAGGCCCTTACGCTGAAAGGCTTTATGTTCTCCTTCTATCTGGAATTCTGTGATTCCGTGAGTGATATTGCTCTACCCTGAGACCGTTCTATACAGAAAATCGATGAGAAGGAAAAAACTGTTAATGCAGACATAAAGTTTTTCCCTCTAATCTCTTAAGCAAACATTGTTACCTGTAAATCTGAAAGAAAGGAGTGAGTCAGAGGATCACAGACAGCTGCAGAGACCTGATGAGATGTCAGGAGAACAAATATACACAACTTTGCCAATGGTAATAGAAGTATCAGCTTCCCATGAGGTCACGTGCAATTATTTAATGTCAAAATCAGCAAGAGACAAAAATGTTAGCAGGGAGTTGGAATCTGTATTCTAAGCATCGAATCTGGCCTGTTCCCTAATTCTGTGAATAAAGATTTCTGGCTCACAGACAGAGCATTTCCTTATATGTTACCTGTACTGCTGTCAGTCTACCAGGTAGAGTTTGGTAGTTGCCAGGTAGAGGTCAAATGCTTCATTATGCAGAAATACTCACTCCTTGGTCCCTATGTTTTTTAAAAAAAGTTTGTTGGCCCCCATGATAAGATATGAGAAACATTTTTTATTTAGACTTAAAATCAATTACTTCAACCAAAGAATGAGCATTGTCCGTGAAAGAGACAAATAGAGTCAATGTTCTACACTGTTTTATTTCAACACAGCAAAGAGTCAAAAGCAAGTGGAAGATAATTTGTTAAAAGCAATGATGTGTGTTAGTCATTAATTTTTTTCAGCACTATTTTGAGACATTATAATTACTATACAGTGAATTTAATATCTATTTAGTGGTTATGAGGTGGAAATTTGAAACCTCTTCAAAAAATAAACAAAGAGATAAGCAGACTGAATATACCAATGCAAAGAAAATGTGGATTTCAGAAGCCTGAGCTTGCTTTAAATTATTGGCACTGATAAAATTCATCACCATGGTTAATGTATGCATTAGTCCTGTAAAACTGAACACTTCACACTGTGATCCACTTTACATATACCTTACCAGGTAGGATTAGATCAGTAGTTATGCTAGTCACTTTTCTTTCATTGCTGGGACAAAATATCTGATGCCCAAAGCTAATTGAGGAAAGGTTTATTTAGCTCAGTTTGTGGAGGTTTCAGTCCACACTTGGCTGGCTCTAAGGCAGGGTGGCACATGGCAGAGGGCAACAGTTCATGGTGGCAGAAGACAGCAATAAGGATCAAACTTCAGAGATTTGCCGCCATGACTGCATGAGGCTTTGAGGGGAACACCCAGACTCAAACCACAATAATACTCTTTCATTCCTCAATTGTATTTAACTCATTCAGAATATTTAAAAATGGAACAAGAGAAAAATGTTAAATTAATGGAGAGAAAAGAGTGACTTTTTAGTTTCTTTCTTACTGTGAAACCCTCCCACCTATCAACCTAAATAAGAAAGAACAGGGAGACAGAGTTTTATCTTGCTAAGGATTTTCTAGAAGCTTAGGTCATTTTCATTCCTTAATATTACAGTTTTGGAAAACAAAGTAAGTACATCTCCTGCAATTCTAGGATGATTCCTGTAATGCACTAGAAAGGGTTATCAGCAAGTTATACACATAACCAAATTCCTTTGCCATGGAGCTGGTGTTATTTTAAACACATAACTCCTACCTGTTAGATGTTCGATGTACCAAGTTAATGTCATCTCAATAGCAAGGAATGAATTTCAAGGACAAAGGAGCTGATGAGTAGAAAAGCTTTGTCTAGCGAAAACTCCTAAGAGAAAGGAGAAGCCCCCAAGAAGATCACTGTGGAGGTTCTTCCTCCAAAGGCATCCTACACAGCAAAATCACAATGTTGGTACAAACTGCAATCAACCTGCAGGATGACAAATAGGGCTGCTTAGCTAATATTGATCCTGCAGGGAAATGAGGCACACAGCCAGTGTGTCTAGTGCACATCATTAACTTTAGCTTGGCTATGACTCTGATCTTAGAAACAACAAAGGCATTCCTGCAAAGGGCGTGGTGTGCGGGCCCAGATATTCTGGTCACTCACCCATGTGCTGATGCCTACACGGTCTCCCTGCACCAGCCAGTACTAATCAGTGTTAACCGCAAGCTGCTGTTCGCCTCCAGGGAGACGTGAAAGCTGGCTGTTGGCCTCCACCTGGAGGCCTGGCCTTCAGATTCACCTTCAGCCACAATTTCGATGCCTTCCTCCTCTGCATGGATCCCCTGGTGGGCCCAGTCCCTTTCTAACTGCCTAGAATTTCTGTTTAACTTATGAGTCTGTCATAATGGGATATGCTGTGTCTAGCTTTCTCTAGTAATTGACAGCTAGGATAGGATCTCCTGGGTCATCCAGCTACTGACCGAATTTGCAAACGGATGCGAAAGAAGAAAGTGGTAAAAGAAGGGCTCAAAGACTAAGGGAAGAAATCCACAGAGTGGAGGAGCATTGCACTGCACAAGTAGAAGTGAAGGAAGGGCTAGAACTTTCATCCTGACCAAATGTGTTTCCACAGGACAGATACGAAGATACATTTGGCTGCAGTAGAGGGGAGACATGGAAATTTAAGGAGGAATTAAAGGGAGGAAATAAAGTATGGATTTTCTGTAATGATTGCTTTGATTTTATCTGTGTGCTTATAGGAGGGGCTTCTGGAGGAATGATCGGGTCACAGCAGTGTGATACTCCTCAGCGAACTAGTCCACCGACAAGTGGATAGCTAAACGGGATCGGAGCTGAAATCCGGTTGCAGCCTGAGGTAGACCACTGGGACGCAGTCTAGAATAGTCCGTTTCCCTCCTCCTCCCTTGCTCTCTGTCTGTCTGTCTGTCTGTCTCTCTCTCTCTGCTTGCTGCTGCCCCACCATCAGCAAATCTCCCCCACTGTGCCCCTCTGCCAAGTCACCCTGCCCTGGGGCAGCAGACAGAGAACTGAAACCTCTGCAAACTGTGAACTCACATCAACTTCTCCTTATTTCAGATTGTGAATGTGAGGTATTTTTTTCCCCACCACGAAGAAAGTAACTAAGACAGTGATGGAAGACTCCCTTTACTGCGTGGTTACCCCTTGGTTTCTGTTACAGAAAGATTTTCAGTCGGTTTCAGCTTCCTGTTAACTGGCCGCATTTTGGTCCTCTAGGCTTCTTGTCCACTCCTGAATGCGGGCTTCCGTGATAACCTCAAAGGCCGCCCTGCATCAGTACCCAGCCCAGGGCACAGGCCCTGTGGTAGTGAGGCCTTGCTACTCCGTTTGCCAGTCCGACCTCGTCTCTCTCTGTGGAGTGAAGTCGCAGAAGATGGTGTCGGGGTTCCCGCACTTTTGATCCGGAGTGAGCTACTCTCTCCTTCCGATGCACCCCAGCGGCTCACAGTGCTCAGCACAAAGCCTTCTTGTGTTTTCCTTTTGCTGCCATCTGCTGGGAGACCAATGTCCTTCTCGCCAACCCTTCTGATGACTTAACTTGGAACAAACCTGCTCGCCAGACTCAGCGCACCTCGTCCTCTAGAGCTGGGTCGGCATTTGTGGATCTGACCCCTCCTGTTGCCAAAACCGCTCACATGTGATGCTGCTCTGCTACCAATGCCAAAAAGCACCAGCGAGCTGGTGGTGACACAAGTGTGAATACCAGGATGAAATAGTTTCAGTTTGCTTTCTGTTAATTTTACACCAGTTATAGAAATCTGTTTTCTAGAAATGTATATTGTCATATTCCAAGAGCTGTTTGAGGTCTCACGACACAACTGATTTTAGTTGATACTGGTGAAGATGCTGGTTTCTATAGTCTATAACCTTCATGGTTTACATCTTGCACTTTGAATAACTACTCTGAGGATAGCAATGTCCAGGGTTATTAATGTTATTATCTGATTATTTTGTTACAAAATTTGTTTTATTTTTTCTCATAAAACAAAAATGAAGCAAATTAATTGGACATAAGTTAAACTTACTCTTTAACTCTGACACCCCTGTGAATAGGTAGTGTTACTGAGAAAAAGCTACTTAAGCAATTTTGTCTCAATTCCCAAAATTGTGGTGTTCTTACTATTAACCCATAAAATTTGTGAAGAATAAAAAAGAGTTCATGAAAAGCGATTATTTCACTGCCGGGTATACAGAATTCATCAATAGGCATAAATCATTCTTTCTGCTATGCCACATATTGAAGGTAGAATACGTAAATCAAAACATGGTCAAATACATGAAAATACCCCCTTCATCTTTTTTCAGGACAGAGGCCTGGTCGCTGATACCATTTGTGTATTTCTTTCCCACCTAGAGTAATTCTTGGTGTATGGAGGATGATTTGTGTATGTCACCGCATACCAGGGCAAAAGCCAGCAGAAGGAAGGCGGGTTAGCAGGCAAACAGAAGGAGTGCCCAGGTTTCCAAAGCAGAGGAAATAAGCATGTCATTTTTTCCTAAACCACTAATATACAATTGAAGGCAACTTGCATTTCAGTGATTTATAGTCCACCTCCTGGTTTTGACTTTCAGCTTTACAGGGCCATGTTTAAATCATCACAGGAGACATGGCCGATCAACTTGAGAGAAGCCAGTGTCTAAGAAAAGCTCATTAATGGTCTTGCAGCATTGTTAGCAGTGTTGTTATTTTCTGTTTCCTTGGCAAACATCACGCCAAAAGTGCCCAATAATAATTACAGCTATGTAATTATTATTACAGAAATAATTGCATAATTCAGTGGTTTCTAATGCTGTTACTCTGCCTATGCCCTTGTGGCAGATCTTATTGAGCATTCGCCAGGGTCAGCTGTGAACAGCTATCTGGAGAGCAGCTTGATTTACTCTTGCAATCCCAATACATTACTGAAATCGGTCAATGAAAATAACAAGGTAACGAGACTCTAATGGTTCGGGCTTAGAATTTCCTGGCAATTGTTTTTCTGCATATAATTAACTGGCATTCAATATAAAGGTCATAATTTAAGGAAATGCATGATCACCTTGAAATCAAACAAAACACAATACACAGGTGGCTTACATAACATTTACTTCTCACCCACCTAGAGTCTGCAGTCTCAGACTGGGTGCCAGCAGGTCTTGGGTCTGCTGATGGCCTCTTCCTGACTGGCAGACAACTGCTCCTCCTGCTCTTTAAATGACAAAGAGACAGAGGTGATGCCCTGTGTCTCAGCTCAGGACACTCACATACTCGGTCAGTGCACCACCCTATGATTCCACTTAAATTTACTTTATCTTCTAAAGGTCCTACGCCAGAAACAGTAACACAGTGTCAGAGCTTTCGCATATGAATTTTCATTGTGCAGAATTCGGTTCATAGTATCCTTCTTTCATATAGAGCATCAATATTCTAAAATATTCAAGTTTATTACTTGAAAAAACGAAATATAAGGAAATTACTTGAAAACATTTCATTACCAAGTTTATTACTAGGGGAATTGATATGTTGGGATAGATTCACTTTATTAAGTGCTGTTTCCAAACACTATGTGTATCAGTACAAGAGAAATAGTCAAAATATAGGCAAAGACTAAACCAATAATATTTAAATTTTGCACCTTAAAATTAAGTAAGAAATAGAGATGCAGCTATAGCTATAACTTCAGGATTTCAACAGACACTAATAGAAGGCATATGTCAAATTAGTAGAACATAAACTGCTTTATACACAGCAGTGAAAGCTCACCTACATAATCTAAATTTGTCCCACAGCAAACACCTAAAACATCAAAAGTTCAAGTAGTGGAGTTCGTTACTCACCTGCAGGAAGCTGTTTAAAAAGACTACAGATTTGTTCAAGTTCTATCTAGATGTGGAACCTGGCTGGGCCTTTAAAGGTAAGTATCCAGGCCTAGGTCTTCTAACTTGAAACACCATCATCTTTATTTGCTGCCTGTGCACAGCAGGAAAATGAGTCACATAAGTTTAGATCAGGTAAAAATTGGTTATTCTCTCTGCTCACAGCCATTGAGTCGTTGCTCAAACTCTGAGCCTTGTGAAGTGGACTGTCTCCAGCCCACCGCACCCCTCCATCCATGATTATTCTCACTCTGGTCCCTCCTGTTGCAAGTCAACGGATTTTCCCCTCCAAGGGACAAACCCTGAAGATCCCCAGACCCTATTATTTATCTTTGATCCTGTACAGCTTGTGTGCATGACTTAGCGAGGAGGGTCTTCCCTGCGGAAAGCCATGCACCTGGACGCAGGGATCACTGCCTCAGTGGTGCCCTCGGGGACATGCACACGGTGTCCAGGACAGAGCTCACCCCTCTCAACACCAGAAGGAGGTTTCAACATAAAGATGCAGTGGTTTCAAACACCACCAGAACAGGTAATGAAAAGAATTTTGTGATTTGTTTAGACTAGATGCGCATTTATTTAATACATATAAAGTTAAGTAAAAAATAGCTATTGTGTAGAATTAGAAAGAAAAAAGCACACTGCATTTGCATTCATTAGCAAGTCTGAACCATAATAGTTAATAAATAGGTGTTTCTTTGACCTGTACCTTTAGTGTGAAATTTCTTTACAAAATGCAGTGTTTCTTTGCTCCAGTAAAATGATTCCTAGAATAGAAGTAGACAAGAGGTTTTCCCATTCTAAGTTGAACATTTCTTAAGGCAGAAATTAATGAAAATAATAGCTTATCTCTGTTTTGAAGACTTGCTGTCCACAATTATGATCAAAGTTGGGGAGTGAAGTTTGTTTACAAAAGTATAGAAAATCTCTAGGTATTCCTGGGTCCAAGAGCAATGGAATAGGATCTGTGTTTTTCTGTCTTGTTTTGTTTTGCTTTTTGTATTTGTGAGAGAACTCCTTAAAGCTATTCCTGTTAAATAACTGAATGCAAAGAGCTAAAATACAAGATTAAATCATGCCGGGCTGGGGATTTAGCTCAGTGGCTAAAGCACCTGCCTGGCAAGCGTGAGGTGGAGTTCGATCCCCGGTACAAAAAAAAGAAAAAATCACGCCGTAAACTCTTCTTTATGCAGAAAGCCTAGCATAAGGAGAGTAAATGTTGTATATCAAAAGGTGGAGACCAAATCAAGTTCACAAAATATAATTTTTCATTTTTCCAAATAATAAAGTTTATCTCAACTGAAGAACGAGGTGGTAAGAAACAAACCTTGAATCTGTACATCTCTATCTATGTGATAAATCATTTCCTTTTTAAAAAATCTTATTGAATTCAAGGTCCAAATTAGTTAATGAATGCATAAAAATACAGATTATGAATATGGGGGAAAAAGAACTTGAAGAAGGAGTAGCCTTCTCAATAACAGATCGAACTGCATGGGCAGAGAAATGTGAAAATACTGGCCAAGAGCCCATGGCACCTGAGGCACATTAAAACTATATTGAACAGAAAGTGCGTACAAGAAAAGAAGGAGAAGGAGAAGGAGGTAAAATCATAGGTTTGACCTCTTGCATGAAGGAAGTGTGAAAATTGGATTTGCAGGCAGCAGACGAAAAGCGACTGATTTAGGTCTTTGAAGTGAAATTTTACCTCCAGACAGTCCTGCCACGGAAGCCACGAAACCCACAGTGAGCTCAATAAAACTCCACAAAGACCATATATATTAGGTGAAGGATCTCGGAAAGTCAACATCGGCACACCAGAGCCACGACCCACAGGCAAGGGTCCCCCATCTGGAGAACAGGATGATGCACAGGGCGAGGCCAGGAAAAGACTGAAAAGGAAGTGAAGAGAATGTAAAAATATGTCTGGGCTTCAAGTTGTGGAAAAGAATAATTTGGTTAAAAATGATAAAAATTTATTTGCAAAGAATTAAACAGAAGGATAAACTATGGATATTGTAGCTATTATTAATCAGTTATGGCAAGTTAGAAGTACTTCTGTGAAAAATCACTGCAGTTATTTTGCACTGCACATTCAGTGCTGTCTTTAACAATATATTTATGCTAACATTCGATGTTTAGACTGGGAATATAGCTGAGCAGCACCAGAAAACAAAGTTAGGCAGCGATTAAGTGACTAGTTCCTAAGTCTCCTCCTGCGCAGTGACGCTAACGGACCTGGGTGTCCTGCAGCCAGGGAAAGGGCTCTACCTGAGCGCAGCTCCAGTCCGCTCCTAGATGATGTGCGATACTAAGTGCTTTCTCTTTCATGAAGATAAAATAGTTATACTGAAAAATAAAAGTAACATGCAAGAAAGGTCGGCGTGATTAGATCAGAGAAAATGAAGCTAATGAGACCATTTTACAGGCAGGTGCACCGACGCTGAGTTTCCCTCGGCCAGCCGGACTCATTTTGTAATCTATGCGTGGCAGCAAGCTGGTCCCCAAGCAAGAGCTTCAGGCTCCTTTCCTGAGTCCACTTTCCAGCCTTTAGCAACCTCGGATGTCTCTTACATCAAGTGAAAACTATCCGGATGGGGAGGAAAACTCCCATGATGCCTTAGGATCAGGATGGATTCACTGGGCTGTCACTTTTGTAACCACACTGGAAGGAAATAGAGATCCTGCCACTCAGCCCATCTACATTTTCAGTGGAGAAATTAAAAATGATCAGAAAATTATGTGTATAAACAGTAGAGTATCACAACATTGATGCTTGCAGGATTCTCAAATGTACCCTTAATGCTTACTTGAAAACTTACAAGATGATTATTACTGGCCAATTTAGAGAAATCTAGTATCTCTCCCTAAATCATATTTGGTAGGAATCTTTATGCATCAAGAATAATCTTCTTTATGCTGGCTTGTTTTCTTTTGGAACCCAGAATTTTGTGTGTTTTTCTTTTGGAACCCAGAATTGTGTGTGTGTTTCAACACATGTAAGAATTTCTTCTTTGAGAAATTTTCTCAGAAAGAATTGTGTGTGTGTGTGTGCGTGTGTGTGAGTGTGTGTGTGTGTGTGTGAGTGTGTGTGTGAGTGTGTGTGTGTGTGAGTATGTGTGTGAGTGTATGCAGCTAACCGCACTCCGCCCCCAATTTAATAGCCAAATGGGCTTCACTTTCTGCTATCAGTTTACATGTGTTCCTCCTCCTTGCTGTGGGATTGAACCAGGACCTCACATGCTAGGGAAGTGCTTTACCACTGAGCGCCCCACCCCAGCCCAGCTGTATTTGGTCTGTGTTGGCTGGATTAGCACTAGCCAGTCAGCACAGTGTGAAGCTACAATCCACAGTGACTTCGGCTCCATGCAGCGTCATTGGCTGAGTCTTCCCGGGCAGATCACATCCCGGGTTATAAGGTCCAGCGCTATTGCACAATGTGCTAATTAAATCTGACTGTAGAAAAGTTAGTTGACCCAAATGGTGGAACAAGTATTCCTTCCTCACACCACACGCAGCCCCTGCTAGACTTTGTGCACTCAGAGGCTTTGTACCTGCAGCACTCAGCTTTATGAGAGCGTACAGACTTTTTGAACGGTATGTGGAGCCCGAGCAGGCATTACCTAAGGTTCAGATTCAGTGGTGGACTGGAAGTCACCTGAGACTGCTAATCTAGAGCTTTGGATCTGGGATTAGTAAAGCGGGTTACCTGCATCTTCTCTTCCGCTGTCCGGGCACCTGGCAGTGTTGTGTGATTGGCTCTGTGATGTGCTTTGGCTGATGAGATCTGAGCAGAGGGACACTGCCGGGCTTCAAGGCAGCAGTTGGAGGAGCTGGTTTGCCCCTCTTTGTGTTCCCCTTCTCTTCCGGATGTAGGAACATCAGTATTGCATCAAAGTGCTTCCCAGCATGAGGTTATACACATGGAGAAGACAGGGGCTTGAGTGAAATCCACATTTTACCCTATGGAGGTCTCCAATAAAACTGCAAATGCTGGCCTTCCCCACTGGTAGATGGGAACAACTTACTGAGGTGTTAAATCCTTTTCCTGACTCATCAAGGAATGTTTGCTTTAGAAAGATAGGATAATACTCTGAACAGCTGTTTTAAAATATAAATCTAGTTCTTCCTGACTTAAACGAAATAGATCTAGGATAGAACTTTCCACACTGACAAGTTTGTGCTGGATATAGCTTCTCACTTGTGCAATTGCTCAGAATGGACCACTTTTTCCTTAGAAATGGCAGCTTCCAATGATTCAAGCTACTAAAATGTCCTGCTGCTGCCCGGCTACCCGTGGGTCTCAGAAGGAACCACACATTTTTAGTGAGCTGACTGTTGAGTCTAAATAGGATTACTTATATTTAATTGCTTTAAGTTTAATTTTCTTTTATGCCTTATGTTGCAGACTTTAAAAAGTTAGGCCAAGTAATACAGTGTGACTAATGAACAGTTGTCTTTGTAGACATGAACAAATGAATTTTTAAAGTTTTTTCTTTTTAACATATTATTGTTGTTTAATATGGGACACATTCTTAAGTATACAAGCTGCATTTATTGCAGTTAAAATACAATGACAGAGGCTACTGTGTTGATGAGTATTCGTCATAAAATGTGATATTTAGCCAATAACGCTTATTATGTTAGACTTACACACTAAGAGACCTTCAAAAATTACAATTCAGTTTTGTTTACAGAATGAAACCATTTCCATTAAAAAGCAACATACATAGACTGTTTTATTAAGCTTAGTAATGATTAAAATCATGTACTAAAGGTAATGCAAATTCAATACTCTGAGATAGATTATGAGACAGATACTTGAAAACACCATACCAGTTTACTCTCAGTATGTTTCTGCATTATATCTAATTAAAGTAAAATTTGAGATTGTTATTTTACGTGATTTGTAAATTAACTGAATTTATGGTTAACAGAAGAAAAATTCAAGAGTAGTTTCTGTCTAAGCGTGGTGGCGCACACCTGTAACCCTAGCACTCAGGAGACTGAGGCAGGACGATGCCCACAAGTTAGAGCCCAGCCTGGGCTGCACAGTGAGTCTAGGTCAGCCTGGACTACATAGCAAGACCCAAAATAAATAAATACATTCATTCCAGTTTTAAACCCTTATAAAGCTCTTTAGATATTAAGTGAGGTAGCAATTCACAAATATTCTGACAAACCAAATGCAAATAAATCAGTAATATAACATTTAAGTTATATTACTGAGATATATTATATATATGCCAAGGCCTAGAAATTTAGAGAAAAGAGTATTTTGGTAATATTCAAGTGGTGTCCAGTCCAAATGGTTTTAAAACTGTGTTTTGAAGTTTTCATGAAACTGAAACGTCTCTATTTAAAAAAAATTTGATCATCTTTTATTAGGAATCTAAATCCAGATTGAGTATTGTTCTTCAATTCCATTGGCAGTAAACAAATCAGAAGAGTTTAGGTCCAGGACCAGAGATTTACTATTGTAAATTTTTATAGCGGTAAGGGCTTCGTAGCAACATTGTCCTCCGAACACAGTTTCCAATAGGTATAAATATCTGAAGCAGAGTTAAGAGTAAATAATAAAAGTAAAAATAGAAAGCAAGTCTCCAGACCCCACAGGTTTTCAGATGTTCTCATTTCATAGCGCTCTTGCATCTCAGCAGTGTTTCTAACAGAGCTGCTCAGCCAAACAAATCTTCTAACAGTTTCATTTCTCAAGTAATCAGTTCTATACAACTAATGATTATTAATATCTTAACAGCAGTCATCTGAAGAAAGTTGCTATACATAAATTAAAAGAAAAATATTTTTATGTTACTATCTAGTTATGGTCACACATTGGTTTCTGCACAGCGTCTCAAACTTTGCCCTCTGGTTGGACAGTACCAGCTTCATGTGACATTCCACACTGATTTCTGGTGGCATTTGGCTTCTATTGTGGAAAATAATGGATGAGAGAGGCTCGCAAAGGTGTCACATCATTGGGAAGAACATACTGCAATATCATGCTGGAACTGTGGACCACCTTGGGACAGTAGCTCAAATGGTGTCCAAGAGATGCTGGATGTCTCTGGGTTTCTTTTGAAAATGTAAAATATACCATGACACTGACATGAGCTTCCTATGGCAGCCCAGTGGGCATTAGAGCACAATCTAGCAGCTGCCAACTTTGTGAATTGTTTCAACTTGCAACCATGCTAGTGATTTTCCTATCTGTTTACTCATAATCAAATAAGTATCAATAAGAATGGAATCTAATATTAACAAAGCAAATAATTGTATTGAATTTTAATAATACTACTTATATAATCAATAGTTTATAATTTAAAATGGCAGGACTAAAAATTCAGAAGTAACTAAGACATGTTTTTCCAATAAAAACCATAAGAGAATTTTTGTGAAATAAGGTTAAATGATGTTTTACTAGAATAGTTTCAGTTCTAAGACAGACAGACAGACAGAGAGACAGAGACAGAGAGATAGAGAGAGATGAAGAGAGAGAGATACAGAGACAGACAGAAACAGAGATAGATGATAGATAGATAGATAGATAGATAGATAGATAGATAGATAGATAGATAAAAATGTCTGTGTTAGAAACTTTGATGGGTGATTTTTAAAGGGAGACAGTGTAAAAGAGTAGATTATGGAAAACTAAAACAACATTTGTTGATTTTAGTGTGAAAAACCCAAGTAATATCTACAATAGTTCAACTACAAATCAGTAAATTACTCTGTCATAGCCATATTGCAAAGGAGCATTTCTCAGGATTTTAAATACCAACAGTTTATCTGTAATTGACTTATCACTACTCCTTTTCTCAGGCTAGAGATATAAATACAAGGAATCAAGTCTTGTCTGAAACTCTCAGTTAATGGTAATCCTGTGTATATAACCATGGAAATCAAATAGTTATGAGACTAAAGGCTAGAGCACATTCTGACATGGCTGTGGGGAAAAAGGCACCCTTCTCCACTTTGGTGAGAGTGCAGATTGGTGCAGCCACTGTGGAAATCAGTGTGGAGATTCCCCAAAACACTAGGATTAAAGGTCTTATTCTACCCAGCTATTGTCCTTCTGGATATCTCCCCAGAAGAACTGAAAACATCAGAGCGCAGCAATATATGTGCACCCACGTTTGTAGCATCACAATTTGTAAAAATTAGATCTGGGAAACAATCCAAATGTCCATCAACTGAGGAATGGATAAAAGCATGTAGTTTTTAAATACATAATGATACTCATCCATATAGAAGAATAGACTGGAGACTTTTATGGGTAAATGAATGCAACTTGAAACTATACACATAAGTGAAACAAATCAGACCCCCCTGTGTAAACATCATATTGTCTCACTAGTGTGAAAAACTGAAAAAATAAAGAGAATCCGAAATGTAAATTGTTATTGTAAATTGGGAGGAAATTTTTCAAAAGAAAAGAGGCTCTCTTCCAAAATGAAAGCTTTGCAGTTCTACACCTTGACTTGTACAAGGTGAAGTAATGATAATTTCTGAGACACTGTTAAGCTGTCTTTCCAACTGTGTTGGTGCAAAGTATTTGGCTGCTTTTGTTGCCAATCTTTACAGCAACCATGCGTTCCTTTGCCCAACTTTACAGATAATTCCTTTCTGATGAACCGGCAAACTTTTCATATGTGCTTTGTGTCCTGATTTTCATTATAGATGGAAAAAAGTAGTATCTGTTCCAGTCTGAATATTCAGTTAGCTTGACATTTCTTCTGCCAGATCCATTCCTCTGCTACCTTTAAATTTAGTCTCACACAAAATCTTAAGACATGGGTAAAATGTAGACACCTTTTCTGCCACACTGTCACACACATGACCTCCGGTTCAATAGCCAGTGAAGTCCTTGTTCCCAAATGCAACTTCATGAAGTTGTCTTTTGCTATATTTTTTTCCTGTCACCATTCTGCTCTTCTGGGCTCTGATCGGAACCACCCATCAAGCCCTGCCTATAACAATGTAGGACTTCTCTAGCCTACTTCTTCAAAATACTTCAAACTCCTCCCATAAAGAGGTCCCAAGAGTTTCTAAACCACATGGTCAGGTACACCCATAGCAACAGCTCTGCCTCTACCAATTTCCTGTATTTGTCACTTTTATATTGCTGGCACAAACTTCTTAACACAGAGGAATGAGACATTTGTTTTGGCTCGTGGTTTTCAGAGAGTTCAGGGTGACATGGTAGAATGACCTGACAGAGGCTAACTGCTTACATCACAGTGGCCAGAAAGCAGAAAGAAAGCAGGAGACAAGGAAAAGAAGACATCCCTATGGGTCAAACCCACAGTAACCCCTCCAACCAGGCTGTCCTCCTACTGTAGATTCAGCCACAAATTTGTCAATGAACGAATCCACTGATCAGCATAGTGTTTCCATGATACAGTCACCTTCCAAACACTTTGGGGAAACCAAGGCATAACAGGGTAATGTGTCTATTAATGTAAAGGCCAATGAACATGAAGTCGACCAAGTAAGAAGGAGTAGAATGGAAGAAAAATCATAGCAATAGCAAAGAAGCCAGCAGAGATGGGCTAAAGTTACTTGAAATGTTGAATAAGTGAAAGGTTTTAGGAAGGCTTTGAGAGAAGTCCCAGAGGGGGCTCCTTTGACCCAAGAGTCCTCCAAAAGACACAGTCAAGGTGTTGGTGTTGTAGGCATTTCAAGGCACACTTGGAGGAGGAACCAGTTCAAAGTTTTCACATGGCCAGAAAGAGGGACCAAGATTCCTTGAATATATGTTAATAATAGACTGTTTTTCAAACACATTAAGGGTAGAGTCACAAGAGAGTTGGTGGACTGCTTTGGAAGAATATGCTATTTAAGTTCACATATGGTAAACAAAGAATGAATCCATGAACCTGTAGCTTAAACTATAGGATGCCTAGGAAAATGTCACATAATCTTTATAACTACCAGAGTAACTAAAATAGAAGTATCTTAAAATTGAAGCGGTGTTGCTATGGTTTCAAGGCTCTGTTGCCCTGAACTTTATATGTTGAAATCTGGAACACTAGGATGATTATATTACGAGGTTGAGGCTTTAAGGAAAACATTATGTCATGAGATTAATGTCTTTATAAAAGATGTGAGGGAGCCTGTTTGCACTTCCCATCATGTGAAGGTAGAGAAGAAAGTACAATCCTTGAAATGGAAACTAGGCTATCACAAAACAGTAAATTTTCTGGTACCTTGGCATTGGATTTCCATCCCTCCAGAACTATGAAAATAAATTAAAGTTTTATCACTTATCAGCAACCCATTTTATCAGCTTCCAAAATATACTAAAATAAACTCTATCTTGTAAGTATATTTATTATTTAGGGATCCCGTGTGTTCATTGTGTCAGAATTTGTAATATGCAACAAATAAGGAGATCTGGGAATGAACACTAAGAATCTTAGAATTACTCTTGCTTCTGTCTTCACAGTAACTTGTATCTTTTTTTGGAATGTTTGACTAAGCTTGATCATTTTTAAGAGGGTGGATCCTCGCTGCATTGCCCAGGCTGGTCCTAAACTTCAGTGTGCAAGTGACCCTTCTACCCAAGACTTCTGGTTAGCTTGAACTACAGACGCACAGCATCATGCCTGGTAAGATCTTTAATTTTTAAGTTGTTTGAGATCTTTAGTTTACCTGAGCATTAATCCAAAGGGAAAATAAAAATTCAAAATTGTAGAGTAGAGCAAATTTTCCAAGTGAAAAGATACTGAAAGTGTCTCTGGGGTCTTCTATGTAGAGTACCCTGTCATTTGTGAATAATGATAATTTAACTTCTTCCTTTTCTATCTTTATTCCTTTCAATTCTTTCTCCTGTCTAATTGCTCTGGATAATGTTTCCAGAACTGTATTGAATAGGTGGAGACAGTGGACATCCTTGTCTTGTTCCTGATCTTAGAGTGGAAGCTTTTGGTTTTTGTCTGTTTAGTAAGATGCTGGCTGTTGGTTTGACATAAATGACTTTTATCAGATTGAGATAAATACCATCTATTCCAAGTTTGTCTAGGGTTTTTACTATGGATGAATCTTCGATTTTACCATAGACTTTTTCTGCATCTATGGAGATGATGACATGGTTTTTGTCTTTGGCTCCTTTAATATGGTATATTATGTTTATTAATTTGTATATGTTGAAACAACAGACTTCCAGACTTAATAAGCAAATTCAGCAGCATAGCTGGGTACAAAATTCACACTCAAAAGTAAATAGCATTCCTGTACACAAACAACAACCTCACTGAGAGATAGATTAGGGAAACTACACCCTTCGCAATAACATCCAAAAATTGAAATACTTAGGAATCCTTTTAATAAAGGAAGTAAAAGATTTATGTATTGAAAATTACTGTACACTGAAATAAATCAAAGAAGAGTTCAGAAAATGTAAAGATATCCATTGCTCATGGATAGGAAGAACAAACATCATGAAAATGGCCATGCTCCCAAAACTGTTATACAGGTTTAATGCAATCTTGATCAAAATACAATTAGCATACCTCATAGACGTAAAAAAATCATTCTGAAAATTGATCTGGAACCAGAAGTGGTCTAAATAGCAAAGGCAATCCTGGGCAACAAAGGCAAAATAAGAGACATCACAATCTGTGACCTGAAATTATACTACAAACCTGCTATAATAAAATCAGCATGGTACTGGCAAATCAACAGACCTGAGGATCAGTGAAACAGAATAGAAGAAACAGACACAATTACAAACACACTCAGCCACCTGATCTTTGACAAAGGGACCAAACATGTTCACTGGAAGAAAGACAGCCTCTTTAATAAGTGGTGCTGAAAAAACTGACTTTCTACATGCCTATTTCCATACATTAAACTATAGTCAAAATGGATCAAAGATACAAATATTAAGACGGAAGCACTAAATCTACTGGAAGAGAAAGTAGATCGAAATCTTGAGGACATAAGAGTAGACAGAGAGTTCGTGAACAAAAATCAAACTGCATGGGAAATACTTCAACTAATCAACAAATGGAGTTTCATCTTATTAAATAGTTATTATGTATCAAAAGAAATTGCCAACAGAGTGAAAAGAAAACTTACAAATTGGAAAAATATTTTTGCCAACTGTCGCTCTGAAAAAGGATGTAAACTAGACTGCATAAAGAATTGAGAAAACTCAGAGCTCCCAAATTTAAAGACCCAATCCAAAATGTGCAACTGAGATGAATATACATGTCTCAGATGAAGAAATTCAGATGACAAATAAATACATGAAAAAATGTTCAACATCACTGGTCATTTGAGAATTGCAAGTTAAAACAGCACTGAGATTTCATCTCACCCTAGAAAGAATGACACACAGCAAGAAATCATCAAATAACAAATGCTGGCAGGGCTGTGGGGAAAAAGAAACCCTTCTACATTTTTGGTGGTAACTCACTATAGAAAAAAGTGTGGAGATTCCAAAAAAAAACTAGAATTAGAGGTCCCATTTGACCCAGCTATTCTCCTTCTGGGTATCTTCCCAGAAGAATTAAAAACATTGTACCACAGAGGTCTATGTGCACCCATGTTTATAGCAGCACAATTTATAATAGCCAGATCTTAAGAACAAGCCAAATGTCCATCAACTGAGGAATGGATAAAAATGATGTGGTATTTTTATACAATGGGGTACTACTCAGCTATAAAAAGGATAAACTGGAGGCTTTCATAGGTAAATGGATGCAAATAGAAACCATATTCATAAGTGAAATAAATCAGACTCACATGTATAAACGCCCTATTATCTTGCTAGTGTAAGAAACTGATGGCAAATAAGATTCAAAAGTTGCAATAGAGTGAAAGAGAAAGAAAATTCTCAGAGGAAAATCATATCATTTGATTAATTTTGCAAGCCTGTATCTGGCAAGTGAAGCAACTATTTTGAAGATAACAATATGCAATATAATAACCGTTGCTAAATTTCTATCATCTTGTTTTGAAACCCTATTTCATTATTGTTGTTGTTGCTGTTGTTGTCATTTGGCTTTTGTGGCTTTTGATTGTTTGGTTGATTACTTGTTGGTCTTTATGCTTTTATTCCTTAAAAAATAATTTTTAAAAAAGTATCTCTGGGACAAAACTTTGACAACAGTTATGAACACTTCTTTTGACTATTTTTATCTACATGTATTTTCTGCAAAATACACACAAAATATTTGGATGTACACATATATGTGTACATATATGGTCACATATATATATGTATAGGAATTTTTTATTTTTAAATTCAAAAATTAAATGAAAAATTAGAAAAGAAACATCTTTATACATAATCTTTAACATCTATCAAATTACTAGTGATAATCTCTAAATTAAATGATTGAAAAAAATGAGAAATTATGACCACAATCTTAAAAACGAATTGCCAAATTACAAATTTAAGTAGCAAGTTTGTGTTAATAAGAGTTCTATTGTGTGGTAACAAAACACCTGACATAACCAACTAGAAAAAGCAAATGTACTTTGGCTCGCGGTTTCAGATGGTTCCATCCATGGCTCTTTGTTTTTAGGCCTGTGATGAGGCAGGAGAGTCACGCAGAATGGTGTGGTGGAAGGAAGATGCCAACCTCACGGCAACAGGAAGCAGAGAAAGCAGAAGAGAGCCAGAGAGGAAGGGGATCGGGTCTAGATACAGCACCTATGCTGACACCTCTGAAATCCTCTCCCTTCCATGGGGAATGCACTTAATACTGCTCCCAATAATTCCACAAAATTTTGAATCCATTAGTGGAAGAATCTACAGATGCAGGTGGAATCCTCACAGTCTCATTAATTTCCAAAGTCCATTAGCAAATAATCCTTCAACACAATGAACTTTTAGGGGGATATAGTGTAACCAAACCATAACAAGGTAATTATTTTTCTCCATCAAATATGCTTAGATTTTTTTAAGAAAAAACTGTAGTCATCTCTTTACAATGATACAGATTTTATAGATATATGGCAATTTCAAATTTTATTTTATGACCTTTTAAAATGCTATGTCTTGACCAGATATTTTCACTTTTATGCATTTAGAGTAATATTTTGAGATGCAGACAGACCAATGCATAAAAATATTAACTCATACAATAAATATGACTGTTTAAAAATATGAAAATTTCAGTAAACTATGATAAAGTCCATATAACCGAACAAGTTCAAATCATATATAAGAATCATGATCGCAATTACTACTTACTAATGATAACTCGCATGCACTGTGTTTCCTAAACGCTGGGCTGTGTCCTCGGGCACACAGTGGCGTGATTATGTATGTGCACCAGATCTGGGTGTTGCTAACAGTAGTAATTTCTGGACTGACTGATTGCAGGCACCTTTCATTAGCACTTTCAGACTGTTTTGCATTTTCAAATTTTTCCATCATAATATTTTGGCATGATAATCATGGAGACTATATCAGAAAATTAAAGAGAACTAAAGCATTTCCACTTCATGTTAAGGTCAAATGACCTGTGTTAGCATGTTGCAGAAATTAAGTCCATCTCTCAACTCTGTACAGCTCCTACAACAGCAAAAAGCAAAGCAAAACAAAATATCAGGGTCTCCTTTGTCTTCCTCTCTTATTTATTACCTTTAAGTTGAATATCATGCGTTTAGTAGCAATGGAAAAGTAGACAATGTTATGTTTGGGTTAAAAAGCAGGGGTTGGTGTTGGGAGCCTCCAACTGTGGATTCCTGGGAAGGGGAGGGGTGGCCTTCAGTGAACACCACTATTTATCTCCCATATTATAGTCCTAAGCACTATGCTCGATGCTGGCGCACAAGGTTGACTGAATGAGTTCTCTTAGAAAGAAGCACTAGTTAATCACCCCACTTCTATTCCTCGCTCACAGTCTATTGTTCCCAGGCAGACTCCGGAACTATGTCCCACAGTGCTTTGGCCTCCAGAGAATGATACTCAATCCTACACAGCCTCAGTGATTTATGTAGAACTTGCTACACAAGCAAGTAAGCAAACAAACAAAGTTATGAAATATGAACAAGAGGCAGTTACAAAATCATTTCTTGTTTCTAATATGCTGCATTTATTATTCTATACCATTTTAAAAGTTATTCATAAACTGAGGAATACCCATTAAACATCTCCTCTCTATTCCAGTCTGAGGCAAGGACAACTTACCTCTCCTTATAGCAAAAATAAGCCTCCAAACACAGTAAAGAACTTGATCCTGCCTGAGGAAATGCAAGTGGGCGAATGATGATAGAAAAGCAAAGAATCTCTTGCAATGTTGTATTGTAAATTTATGTCTTGCATATTGATTGAGCTAAAGGACTTTAAAAAGACTCTTTCATTTTCAATCTTCTAGGGGTCTGTGATTTGTTACTTCTAGGTCTTCTTTCTGTCTCATTCCCTTTTCTTCTATTTGGTTATAACACGTTTGAAAATACTTACAGAACCAGGCTCTAAAATAGTCAACATCCATGAAAGAATCTTTCTAACAAAATTTATTTTCAGTATGTGTCTGCTACACATAGTAATTGTAACTGCCTTGGTGAGTTAGAACATATAGACACTGTGTCTTGACCATTTTTACTCATTCTTTTTAATTTTTAATTTTTATTTTTTATTTTAAAGTGAATAAAACCAAACAAAATAAAATTGAGTAAAGCCAATCAAAAAAAAACAATGAAAGCAATACAAGAATTAAAAACAAAATAATAGGAAATCAATAAGGGCTGCCTTAATCTATTTTACTATCTTCAAAATAACTGCCCATATCATCACAATAATAAAAACAAACAGAATAAGACCAAACAAAACAAAACAATGAAAATGATGCAGGACTTCAAAACAAGATGATGGGAAATCAACAATGACTCCCGTAATGCTTCTTGTTATCGGCAAGATAGCTGTCCAGACCACCAGGCATAGGTGTGTAAAATAACCAAACAGTACAGACCTAAGTTGCTTCTTTATTGCACTTGCTAGTTTTTCAGAGGTTTCAGGTGTGTGATCTCTATCTGTCTCCTGAACTTGTTCTGTGTGGGCTGAGATTGTATTTCCTCCTTTGCCTGGACACTTGGAATCGGCCCATTGCTGCATTCCGGGTGCTTCCTGCCCTGGCTGCCAGTCCCGTGCTGGAGTGGATTGGACTGGGCACCTGGGTTTCTCCTGTCCTGGGGTCCTGGAGCAGTGGAGAGACGTGGGGTGATGGTTCACTGATGCTCCCCCAATGGCAGAGGGGCCTCAGCATGTGGCTTCTTCTCTGGTCCAGTGCTGGACTTGTTGGTTCTCGCAGAGCAACTGGTGCATGGCCTTGGGACTTGAGTTCTTCCTATTAACTCATTTGTTCACAGGTTCGGCTCAGCTCTGGTATTTCTTTGCTGATTTTCTGTCTCTTTGATCTATCACTCTATGACAATGGGGTATTGAGGTCTCAATCGTGTTATTGTTCATTTGATTTTCCATGCATATCAATAACTGTCTTACGTAGTTGAGCGCTCCTGGTAGGTGCATATATGTTTATGATTGCTATGGCATTTGTGCTGTCTTTTGTCAGTGGAGTTCTCCAGAGCCCAACTGCTGGCTCCTTGCTGCTGACTCAGACGCTTCCACGTTACTGCCCTAGCTGATTACTTGGCCCTCTAACGGCACGTGTGCATCTGTGTGCCGGGATAGTGTCCTGGGTCTGAGGCTCCCTTGGGTCTCATACCCTTCCAGCTGGCCGCCATCCAGGGAGATAATGGAGGAGGCCTGGAGCACAAACTCACTGTCTCCCAGCCAGCCCACCATCAGAGGTATAATCGAACTCTGCTTTTCAGAAAAGCGTCTTTAGAAGTAAAAAAAACTGCACAAAAATAAATGCTTATTTAGCATTTCTGCCCCTCAATGTCTCTTCAATGGTGTGAAGTATTGAGTAGTTTTAACTATGGCCTGGTCCCTGGCCTGGTTTTAACTATCACGTGGTGTAATTACCTCCTGCCCAGATCAAAGGGCTGCTATCTGAAACAATCGTACTGAGTGTCACCTAGAATGCAGGGCCCAAGGTACGGCATATTAAGGATCATGTGTGCAGTTAATAACCTAAGTGACGGCAGTATGTCATTTAATTCGGTGTGAAGCGTGCTCCTGAGGGATGTGACACTTTAAATGACTTGCTTGTTATCAAGTTGCTTCACGTGCATTTTACGGGCCAATCATCAGAGTCTATGAAATACACATGGAAAATGCAGCGAGCAGCTCATCTGGCAAAGCTACAGCAGTAAGGGAAGAGCAAGGAAAACGCGGGCTTCCTCCTGCAGTAGCGTTTCTCACCACTGTAGGGTCATCTGGGCTTCTCTGCTTCCCCTCCCAAAGCCATTAGATAATGTTACTAGGAGCCAACTCATTACCAGCTTCTTCCACTTGCCTCTAAATCTACTTATTAAATTACATGCATTTGCAGTGACAAATGTGCAAGTTCAGGGCATCCATTTTCATGTTTCAATTTTCAAAAGCAAACTCTCAAAGCTACAGTTAGTTCAAATAGACGTCTCTTCCAAATGAATGCTGTTGAGGACTGTTGTTTCATTTCAAATAATCAGTAAAGGAAGGGTAACTGAAAGTTTTTAAAATTAATTTATTAAGAGGAGTTTTTGAAGGAATTTTTAAAATTAAATACTGCTAAGGATGAAGAAATTATGAATGGAACTTTTTATAAATTATATACTTGCAATGCACTATGCTAAATCAATGTTTTCACTGCATTTATTATTCATAGTGTATACAGATTTGTTTGACTCGGGTGAAATGTAGCAATTTGAAAGGTTTACATAAGAGTGGCTTCTCAGCAAACCTGCCCTCACCCCAGTCTGCGTTAAGACTGACATCAACCCAAGCAGAAAGGATTGCAAAGGGAGAGGAACGTGGAATTCAGTGACTCCAGTGTCCATGGGTGTCTTGGGAGTATTAAATCACAGTATCTCCCCCTGTGATTTTCCTCATGCCCCTTTCTAATCAATCTTAAGTTATGTATGCGTGCAACCACATTGTAATTTTTCTAAAGTTAGGTTGCTTTGAACACTTTTGGATATCATACAGATTTTTGCATAATATTAACTCCCCAACTGATCATTACATGAAGACCAATATTAACTCTTCTTAGAGAAATGTCCATAATATTATGCATAAAATATGCATAATAAAATAAATATGTTTAAAATATTGTAATATATTTTTAAAATATGTTTTATATATTTTTAAAAAATGTTTTTAGGGCTGGGGATTTAGCTCAGCAGCACAAGCGCCTGCCTAGCAAACATGAGGTCATGAGTTCAATCTCCGGTACAAAAATAAATGAATAGATAAATATTTTTAAAAATATGTTTCTAAAATTTACTTTTAAAAATATATTTAAAGCATATTTTCCAGGAATAATTATCAATGGGAAAGGGAACTACTTCCTTTTAAGTACCATCATCTTCATGTCATTGCCTACATTCTGTAAGCATTTCAGTTCATGGAGAACCATAACTACGGATTTTAAGCAACCAGTCTCACCCAAATGTTTCCAATTTCTAGTCTTACTATGCAGATGGACTGTTCATTTGATTATATAAAACCAGTTCTGTCAGTATGATTCCAAATCAATTTGGACACTAGGCATGCTATTTCCTATACATGAAAACTGAAAATACAAGGTTAAAAAGTTAACTCTCTCATATTTCAAAAGAAAATAGAGTGTCTTTGTTGTGGCTTAAAGGTGGTTTATTCATCCAGCGTGCTTATTGAAGGTTACAAATTGCAATGGAATCTGACAGGGAATGGCAGGAAGGACTTTGGAGAAGTGATTATAACATAGTAGATAATAAATAACTTGAGTCTTGCTCGAGGGCTAGAATTAATCAGAAAAGTTACAAAGACTTCCTAAGCATAGAGAATAACTTGAAAAAATTCTATTAAAGTGCATAAGTAGTTTGTGTAAAACTATAAGAGAATTTAAAATCAGAAATGTTGGAAAGTGTGGCTGGAATGGATGGTAGGAATCAGTTTTTGTGAAATGTCTTGCATGTTAAATTAAGCAAGGAGACTTGACTCTGAATATTTTTTCAAGCAAGGATCATCACAATAACACTATTAATTCTGACGTATTTTCTTCCCATTGTTGCCACAACATAAATTTATAAACTTACAGTTCTCATCAGAGGTCTGAGTATACTCAAAGATATCAGCAAAGCTGTGTTCCCTGTTGAAGCTCTAGAAAGCTTTGCTCATTTATTTGCTGGCAGAATTCAATGCCGTGTAGCTATAGGATGGAGAAAAATGTGTTCTTTCTGGCTACCAGTTCAAAGCTACCTGTGCTCCTTGGCCTTTAGAAGCTACCTACGCTCCTTGGCTTGGGGCCATCTTCAAATCTCCTTTCACCATGTTCAAGGCCAGTGGTGGCCAACTGAGTCCTGGTCACACACTGATCTTTCCTCCTTCTTCTCACTTCAAAAGTCTGGGAATGTTCGTAGCTTTCAGTGACTCAGGTATTTGTATTTTACCTTCAGGAAAATTTATGACAGTCTCCTTTTCTTAATGTTAATCTTTCCACTTTTGTAGGGGAGGGTACTGGGGGTCGAACTCATGACCTTGTGCTTACCAGGGAAGCACTTAAACCACTGAGCTAAATCCCCAGCCCCGATTTACTGTTAATCTGATTAAGCATGAATTCTACTTGCAAACTTATTTCTATTTTGTTATGTGGCACAATATGACCACAGGTTCCAAGGAGTACAACATAAACTCTTTTGAATTACCATTATTCTGTGTGTAAAAGATTTATATCCATCCCATATGCAAAGTACATTCACCTCAAGATATTCAAAGGTCGTCTTATTGTAGCATTAGCTGAAAGTCAAAAATTCCATCTAATTCTAATCAAGTCAAGACTCCTTATCTTGGCATCTAAATTATTTAATTCAGGTGCAAGGGAGGTAACATACAAAATCTGATGTGACTTTTCTGAGCAGAAAGTAGATAAAAATACAGACATAGAAGATACTGCTGGTAAGGGTTTGGAAGGAAATGAGAAACACATTGTGAGGAACCTAGAGGAACCACCACCCTGAACTCACAGGGCTGAAGAGCTTAGACTCGCATACTTAAGTCACGTGGAAAGCAGAATTTGCGCTGCTTAGACCTTTAGTGAGATTGTTTTTTAAAAAATGTTGAAAAGAAGGCTGATAAAATGTCAGGTAAGCATAGATAGGAAGAAGAGAGACACAACTTGAGCAAGGCTTGGTGTTGCTGCTGCTGGCCTTGAAGACACAGCGAGGAACAGAGGAGTGTGAATGCCTTCCTCAAATCAGCATCCCAGCATTTAGACAATTAGTCCAACAGCTACGAGGCTCATGGATTCCTAATGTGATACGGAAAATGACACCTTCCTATCTGACTTACTGATACTCTTAGGGTTGCTTTGCCCAGTTCTCCTTGCCTCAGCAATGTGTCTTTATCCAGACTAAATTTCTAACTAAGTAACAGCAAGTAGGATAAGCCTGAGGGGCCTGTTGAAAGGCTAACAATGATTTTAAATGTATTGTATAAGCTGATGCTAGATAAAATTGCATGTTACCTCTTCAAAATGCAATCACTTTATTGCGCTGGAATGTTTTGGGGAATAAAATATAAAACGATGTTTGGATGTTCATATGGAACATGATATATGAGCCAACCGTAAGAATAAACAGAGTTGAAATTTCTATTTCAAATACACTTCATAATAGTATACTTAAACTGTGTGCACTCTTACCAAATGACAATATAATGCATTTCATGTATACTTACAAAATGTACCATACCTATAAATCACCATTTTCTTTTCCTATAATGTTTTTGAGATTTTCAACAGAACATAAAATAACAAAGAGAAAAGGAGTGGCTCCAAACTCTTCAATAAAGCCAAGAATCCCAACATACATTTCAAATGTGCATATTTCCAAAAAACTAAAGACATACTCCCTCAGCATATTTTTTCTACAAATAGTAATCAAGGAGCAGGAAAAACTGAAGACCCCAGTTTTATTTGAGGCAATGCAAATTATCACTTAAAAGCCCAGAGGAAGACATTCCGTAAGTTAGTAATGCCTTGCTAATCTTCATCAAAAAGCAATCCTCCTCTCCAAAAAAAATCTGAAAACAGACCTGACTATGAAGAATAAATACAGTCACAGCTGGCACGTCAGCAGACACTCTGCTGAATTCTGTGCCTTGCCTCACCTTGCTGAAGCGGACCCTTCTTGAGAGAAAGATCATTAGGGCAGCCAGCAGGGCATTCATCACGCAGGATGGTCCGTCCCAAGGTTCCTCACCGCTTAAGTTCAGTAGCCAGGGCAAAGTGTGAGAAAACAGTTGAAGGGAAGTTTGTAATCAAAGCTGTCACGCATTTTTACGTTTAATATTTACTTGGTTCCTCTCCTGTCCTGTCACATTAACCCTGCTCAGAAGCTCATCTTGTGGAGCCCCCTGCGGCCTTCTCTTCCCTCGAAAGTACTCACTCTGCGGCCTGGTCTGTCGCCTGCCCTCAGATCCTTCCCATCTAAATCAGTCTATTCCTGGACTCATCAAAACATGGTCAGGGGCCATCAGTGAAGGACCAGGAACTTACAGGTGACTCATTTGAAAAATCTTCAGGGATGTCAAATGTGTGACCAAGCTGAAGATGAAATTTTCAGCCACTTACTTTGGTACTATCATTATGCATTATCTATTCTTTTTCTTTTTTTATCTTTTTGCTTTTTTGCTTTCTGATGTACATGGCATCAAGTATATTAGTAAGAAGATTGGAGCACCCTGTTTTACATTTTTTTCTTCACAAACAGTGAGACTGACAAGGCTTCTAGGTAATGCTGAGCAAGGTAACCCACTGGTAGAGTCATTAGTATACATCGAGCTACAGAAGTTGGTGGTTTGAGGGTCTCAAATACATCAGATAGTAAGATTTTTTTTACTTTAGAAATTCTCTTTTCTGTTACTGCGGTCAAAGCCACAGATGCTGGAAAGGAATACACTGTGTGAGAGGCCGGGGAGGGACTGGTCAGTGGATCCGAGTCTCGGTTAAACGGGCCCAAGAAGTCCTGTTGTCAGCCGCACAGAAAGGGACTTTGCCATCTAAGTGGAATCACACAATTGTCCCTACTTCTGCGGCTTAGGTCTAAACTATTCCCCCAAAGTCTTACGTGATTTGAAGGTGACTGTGTCATGGGGGTGTCATAATCTGTGAGCTAAAATAAGCCTCTCTTCCCTTAAATTGCGAGTTGCAGATATTTTGTCCCAGGGGATGCAAAGTGAGACATTTTCATTTTATACTCTGCCCACTTTGTCTTGTTACTACTACATGAGGAGAATTAATATGAATCTGGGAAGTTTTTCCTAGAACTTCATCAATACAATGGTGCATTTCATAAGGCATGTTTTTCTTCTACACAAGATTTCCGCTACAATTTCTGTGTAAGCTGGTTGGAATGAATACTTTCAGCTATTCAGCAAGATCTCATGATTCTCTATTAACGTGGTTTTTTGTTTGTTTGTTTGGTTGGTTGGTTGGTTTTTTTTGTCTAAAAGTTAAATTTAAAAAAGCTAAATACAGCCTTTCAGAGGAAAAGTGTGCCTGTGCGGAAGATGCATTTTCTAGCTTCCATCACGGGGTGGCTCCTCCCTGCTGCTGAGTTGCAGACAGATGGGAGTGATGGGAGGGGAGCTCAGGAGCCTTCCCACTGACTTTTCTATTTTTGGAGGACATTCAGCTAGCTGTAGCTTGCAGAAAAGGCAGGAGTCTCCCTGCTTTGGATGCACTTCAAGAAACAGACAAACTTGGTAAGAGTGAGCACAACTGCTTTTTTGTCATTCCCCAGAAGAAAGTTTTATGATAAATTTCTTAGATGGAAGAGATAATTAAACAAAGGAATCAAAATGGTGTTAGAAGCAAATCCTGTTGTAGCCTTGAGGGAATCTACTATGAACATCAGGTATCCTGCTCTCAGGATTTTAAATGTGTTGAATGTTAAAGCTCTTCTCAGACATCCGGTCATCATTATCATAGGCACAATTATAATATTTTAAAATAGAGCAACAATTTTGGGACCAGGAGATAAACAATAAGCTGAGCAAGCTCTCAGAGGGAGGAGACAACTGGTTACAGTTTGATGTCCTGGGTGTTGAGACTTTGTAGTTATTAGTAAGTAAAGACCTAAATATCTTGCATTAAAAATAATATGCAATAAAGTTCCAGAAGGCATAAGAAAAAAATTGCTCAGATCTGCTGCTGCATTCTTTTTTTTTTTTTTTTTTTGCACCTGGGACCCAACTCAAGACCTCACAAGCACTTGTCAGCATGTCCTTGTGCTGCTGAGCTAAGTCCCTGGCCTGCTGTGTATTCTTTTAGGAAATCAAGATTTAAGAAAACTTTTTAAATGACCATCTATTGTCATCTTTCTTTCTAAAAATATTATCTTCTGAATAGACATTTCTCAAAAGAAATACAAATGGCCAATAAGTACATGGGAAAAATTGTTCAATATTTTTTGCCATCAGGGAATTGCAAAGCTAAACAGTACTGAGACTGCATCTTACTCCAGTCAGAATGGTTAATGCTCAAGAATACATAAAACAACAAATGCAAGTGAGGATATGGGGGAAAGAAATTCTTTTCTATGCTGCTGTTGAGACATAAACCAGTGCAACCGCTATGGGAATCAGCATGGAGAGTCTTCAAAAAAGTGAAAGTAAAAGTTGCGTGTGACCCAGCTGTACCTCACATAGGTATGTTCTTAAAAAGTTAACGTCATGATGCTATAGTGCTATGGACATGCCGGTGTTTACAGCAGTGGAGTTCATGGTAGCTAAGCTCTGGAAACAGTGTAGACGCCCATCAACATATAAATGGTATAAAAAAGGCAGTCCACATACACAACAGAACTTCAGTCAGCTATCAACAAGCGTGAAATCATGTCATTTTCCAAAAAACTGGATAAATCCTGAGCCCATAATGTTAAGTGAAATAATTTAGACATAGGAAGTTAAATACAATGGTTTCTCTTGTATAAGAAACCCAAAGTATAATTACAAGAATAAAATAAATAAGACATAGTAAGAAACAGGGAGGCAGAATTTCTGGAGGTTACAAAGGGGAGGGAGAAAAGTAGAGCGTGGAGGGGAACAAGATCAAAGTGGCTAAGGCGTGACGTGCACAGGTGCCAGCTTCCCAGGGGGAAGCCACAGGCACATCACTTAGCACCATGACCTTAAAGTGTTGTAGAAATAAAGATAATCTGTAAGTGGTATTCTGTAATTCAGACTCAAATATTTAAAGATAGAATGATCTATTATGTAACTTCTGGAATATGAAGCAGTGGTCTTTTATTAAAAATGAAGAATTTAACAACTATAATTGACTAGAAAAATACACAAGACGTGGTGACTGTGGAAAACAAGATAAATGAAAACAAGATGCATAAATAAATAATGTACAAATGAATTTGCAAGCTTCCTGATGTATGTAGGGATAAACTGCACTTTATCCGCAGGCTTTGTAAATTTTGCATGAGGGCTATTTGTATTCTCTTTCATTTCTTGAAGTAGTCTCTAAATTTTTTGTATAACTAGAAAAAAATCACAAACATTAAAAATTTGAAATTTTCATGCCTAAAATAGCCAACCAAAAAACTAATGTAAAAATTGGGTTACTACCAAGCAAAAATGTTTCCAGTAAACCATTACAACCCATTTACAGATATGAAAGAAAAAAGCCTTAAATGCAAGACCCATTATTTGGTCTTGACACTCAATTCATATATTAGGAATTTTTTGATCTAATAGAATTTAGTTTCAGTAGTTGGTCTATTAATAAACTAACAGTAACCCTTATGATCAGGTGAAAAAAAATTACACTTTTTTTAAACGTAAAAACCACATGATGTCCAAGAGCATTAATTTAACAGTTTACATAGTCAATAGGTAAAATGTATGTATTTATGTAAACCATGCAGTGAGGGACCAGCCCCATCAAAGAGAGGAATGTTGATTTTAGTTCTGTAGTGTCATTACCATAGCTACAGCTCCCTGGAGAATGAATTCAGACTTTCTGTGAAAAGCAGGATTTATTTTTAGATAAGTACTTCAGTGACACCTTCGTCTTTGCAAATGTGTAACTCAATGATTTATGCATGAGAGGGAAAAAGATTGCAAACCCATCAAGGTTTTAGAGTCCAAATGAAACAGAAATTTGAAGGCATTTACCTTTCATTCTGAGTGATATAGCATGTTTTCATATGTATTTTCAGATAATTGCCATAATTTTCTCCTTCAATTTGGCTGAGAATTCCCCAATTCTTCAACACTTTTCCCACTTGGCCTCTGGGCAGAAGAAAGACCTGAGACTATGTAAACCCAACACTTGCAGATCCCTAAAATGAAGAGCAAACAGATGGAGACAGCCAAGGAAACAGCCAGGGGAGGCTCTTGGTTACTATGGTATCACCAGCAACTTCAGAAAAGCTTGTGTCAACATGAATTTTCAAAGGACCAAAGAGTGTTCTGAGAGGTTTTGCTATGAAAACAAGTAAATGAAAAAACTCGTTTGGAAAATCTGAAGCTCAGATGGCAATTGACATTCTGGTTAAACACATTTGGTGAGGACTCACTGGATGGGGACAGCAATTGTGGATTATCAGTTTATTTTCTTTATTGCTTCTCTCTCTCTCTATTTTTTTTCTGAAGTACAAACCAGATTTATACCCCTTAAACACTTTTGGAATCAAAGCATTCATTGCACTGGAAATAAGGTGAGCACTTCCCTTAGCTCCATTTTTACACCTCACTGGGAGCTGGCAAGTTTATTTGCCACTCATTTTTCATTCTGCACATTTCATGCTTTTTCTTTCTTTACAATGGAGGTGAGAATGAGGCAAGATCAGAAAAACTCACCTTCATATTTCAACTCTGACACAGTTCCATGGTTTAGTCATGGGCAGAAAGGTTTACCTGCTCTGAACTTTCATATATTTTCCCAAGAAAATGGAGGCCACAGCACTTGCCTACAGAGTAAGTTCCCTGTGAGTACAAAACGGCTTCAACTACGAAGGTCATGTAACGGAAGATTCTGGAACACAGTGAATATGCAAATGTTAAGGTTCCCCAGTTCCTCATCTATGCTTCTCTTCTTCCTGTTTTAATTTCAGGAGTGAGCATTTTGCCAGGTTCCCACCACTCAGTCCTGTGAAAATCATGGAAAGCTGAGAAGGGGCATCGGAAAGACAGAGATGGGAGAGATAGAGATGGGAGAGATAGAGAATGAGAGTGAGGGAGAGACAGAGAGAGAGAGAGAGAGAGAGAGAGACAGGCAATCAGACAGAGGAACGATAGATTAATGTTGAAATCTTCTCAAGCCTAAATTCTGTGCTTTTTTTAATTGCATCCTAGAATGATTGTAAAGAAGATCCACTTTACTTCAGTTGAATATTGAATTTGAAAACAATTTTAAAAAGTACCGTAGACCCTGATACACACAAACACACATTTGGAGAAAAGGAAAACTATTCCAGAGTAGAATTCCTTGAGGACAAACAGTAGGAGAAGACAATGTAAATGTGTGCCATTGAAACACGGTGTCCTTTTTTTCATTACAAAGTATGACAGGACATTTGATCTTGCGAGGGAGGAAACTGGGCTGCCCAGCTCGGCCCAGAATTCCACACGCAGGTCCAGGATCTCCCCGCTCACCACAGGGGACCCAGGCAAGGGCTCCATTGTGTTTTGAGTCATGTTGCAGTAGGAGAAAGTTTCCTACACTGGATCGGTCAGAGAGAAAAATCACAGCCGAAAAGAGTAGTTTCCCTCTAAAGACAATTCCTAAGTTCATCCAGATGTCACCTTCCTCTGTATTCAACAGATACTGCTGGACTTTCAAAGACAGAAATTTTGCCTATTCACCAAACACAGTTAGAGGAAACTTCTCTGATACCACTTCCTCAACCAAGCGAACATATTTACCAGCCTTCTTACTTGGCTAGCCTGCCACTGGGACAAACATGCCAGCCTCCTGTCACTAAGGGAGGAGAGATTTATTTGGATCGCAGATTTAGAGTGTCCATTCCCCAGCTGGTTGGCTCCCAGGCAGAAAGGGCACAGTGGAAGGACCGGGATAAAGACAGTTTCTCAGCCCATGGCAGCCAGAAAGAAGTGAGGAGCCAGGCAGGAAGACAGCTTTACATGCCATGCCCCCAGTGAAAGCCCTGCCTCCTGTAACGAGGCCCACTCCCCAGCAGCACACTCAGCTGCGAACTCAGTAGAGTATTCACAGAGGATCATAGCACCTCCCTGACCCAATCACTCTTCAAAAGATTCTCTGAACACATGAGAATTTTTTGGAGACATTTTATATCTACACCATAAAACCAAGCACTTAATATGTACTTGTTAAACAGCAAAAAGGTTAAAAAGGTTATCATGGGACAGACAGGCATAGTCACTGACTTTGTGGATAGAACAATCTAAAAGGGAGATAATAATTGACCTACAATTTATAGAAATGCTTGTACATAGAACTAGCAATAGGCAGTGCCGAGGAAAGGAATTCAGGCAGCTCCCATCAGCCCAAATAAAAGTAAAATCCACCGCCCCGTGAGACACTGGCGATCCATTATGGAAATAACAACTTTATTGGATTTAATGATGTGAAATCAGGAGAAAAGGGATCCTATGAATTTAGTTAAAGTTGAGAGGTGAGAAGGAACACTGAAAACACAAGGAAGTCGGAGAAGAAGGCTGGGGCCAGGTCTCACTGGGTCTTCCTGGACAACTCAGCATATTGATGGACATATACCAAAAACTAGGGTGAGGGTGAATAGAGGAGGGAGTCACATCTGACAGATGCAGGGAGGAAAGACTAAAAACAGGTGACTGGACCAAGGGGAGGGTCTCTAACCTAGTACAAAAAGAAGAGAAAAGAAAAGAAAAGAGAAGAGAAGAGAAGAGAAGAGAAGAGAAGAGAAGAGAAGAGAAGAGAAGGGAAGGGAAGGGAAGGAAAGAAAAAAGAAAAGAAAAGAAAAGAAAAGAAAAGAAAAGAAAAGAAAAGAAAAGAAAAGAAAAGAAAAAAGAAAAGAAAAGAAAAGAAAAGAAAAGAAAAGAAAAGAGAAAGAAAGTTGCTCAAACAAAACATGTCCATAGCAATTGAAAAGAGGTGAAGTAGACCAGGGCGGAGAAAACCCACCCTCGCCCACCACAGGAACGGCTGTTTTGAGACCCTCCCAAGGAGCAGGAGGGAGCCAAACAATGTGGTGGAGCCTAGGCCCATGGGATACCCTTGGGGTACTGGGGACCCTCCTCTCATCATCCTCTCTCCAAGCTCAGGGGCCGCAGCCCTGCAGCAGTTTTGCCAGCACACAGAGGTGAGTGATTGGGGTGAGAAAGGCCCTTCCCTCCTCACCAGTCCCAGTCTCAGGCTTTGGGAGGATAAATAAGCCATTGCTTCTTGGTCTAGGTGTCTTCAGTATTGGATCCTGGGCACCTCCAAGTCACTGCCGGGAGCCTGTGGTTGACCCTGTACCAACTGGAACATTTGCCCAGAACACCAAGCCAACACTGGACTGGTTTGAGTCCCTACTCCATACCCTAGGCTCGCTCAGGTCTTCTCCCAGCTCTTACTGTCTGGTCTAATCCCAGACTCACTGGAGACTGTGACACACAACACCAGGCCTTGGGCAGGCTGGGTTGCCATGGAGTATTTCAACCTGAGTGAGTCGGGAGCTTGAGCACAATTTCCTGGATCTGCAGAGCCCAGCCTGCAAACTGGTCTATGGTGAAGAATGAAAGAGAAAAAGACAAATTTCCAAGGAACAGGGACCAGGGGACTCCAGTCTCAAGTGTAACAGCACCCTGGGAGTCTTGGAAGTCTCATTTGTGTTAGTAAATCAGGCAATGTGGCAATCATGATTCAGCGTTCACAAAACTGTGAATGATTCACCTAACAAACTTACACCTGGATTTGGAATTTTCTTTCTTTAGCCCTGACTGATGCTGTTCCATTCCAGGGGCATAGTGAGCACCAGCATTCTTGCACAGAGACAAGTAAGGAGGCAACTTTCCACTCCCTTATCTTCCCCAAGAAAGGTCAGCAAGGCCTCAGTCTCTGCAGTTGACCACCAGTCTGGTCTCCCACAGATGCACTGGCATAGGGCCCCTCACATTTCACTACAGTCACCCCGAACTCATCGCTCCATACTGGGGCAAGCTCCTTTTGAGGCTACTCAGGTACATCTTGGAATCCTGAAAACTGCAGCTGTGGACATCAGCTTCTTTCCATGTGGAACTGCCCATGAAGTAGCTCTTAATATGGCAATGATTCGCTAAGAGAGGGAAAGAATATGGAAGACAGGCAGGAGCCATAGCATCCCTGTAATCTGGTATGGGTCATAGTATTTCTGTAATTTCCTAATTTTGGGAGTGATGTTTCATCCTGTCTGCTGTGCTCTATTCACTAGAGATGAATCAGGAAGTCCAGCGCACACCTAAGCTGAAGGGAAAGTACTGGAGATGAAATACCGGGAGACATGAATCTCAGAGAACCTTCTAGAGGCTGCCTGACACATCCAATCCTCCCAGCCACACATTCCCAACTAGCCTGCAAAAGGAGAACCCAGATAGCTTAGAAAGATAATGAAATAGGAGCCTCTCAGAGTCAGGAGTCCTGCAGTAAATATAGTTTCTTTTAATGTTTTCTTTCCGTGATGCCTATATAACTCCTGCCAAAAAAATATAGCTGAAAAGGAATCAAGCAGAGACCAAATGGATGATTTTCAGTCTCCGGAACCTGAGTGCCTTGTCTGTTCTGTCTCAGCCAAAAGTGAGAAAGAATGAACTTCAATGGAACGTGTCAATGGAGGTGTGGAAAGTATAGTTGGATATAAGATCTGAGGAACCTCACGAGACAGCATGGAACACCTAGATATTATGCCTAGATATTGCATCTAACTTAGCTAATTCCAAAATCCTGGATTCTGGAGTATATCCAGGTAGCAAAGAGGAGACTTGACACTTGAGGAGTCACTTTTAACCCAGTCTGGTATGACAAGAATCCATGACTGTGTGGTACAGAAGCCTTTGACTCTGGTCCGTGGGAGGAGTTTGGAAAGTTGTGAAGATGTCAGCTAAAGAAATCTTAGATTGCTGTAAGCTGAGTTTTATGTGAGATTCTGATGGGAGCTCAGAAAGCTGGAATGCTGGTAGAAATGCAGAAAATAACAGCTAGATTCAGAAGGTTTCAGCTGGAAATAAAGGTTATCAACTGTACAAAAAGAATTATATAGATAATGTGAAGATCAGCTGACAACTTGAACAGTGCCTAGGTCCCATAATGTTCCCTGCACCAGATTAAACCATGTTCAATTTCAGTCTCTTACAAAGCCTCAGGACCTGGGCAACATGTGGACAACTTTTGCTAGAGCATAACACACATGACCATATCTGTGAACTGCAAAAGAAATCCTTATTGATTCTGCCTATGCAGAGGACACGGTTCAATTTCCTGAATTCCTTTTCAATCTCCTTTTTGAAAGTATTGAAGCTTTCTCTGCAGACGCTTTCATTGCCTTGGTTAGGGTTATTGCATCTTTCTATATTATTTTCTTAATTTTCTTCTCATTTAGTTCATTGTTGGTGCAAACGAATGCTAATGATGTTTGCGTGTCTATCTTGCATCCTGCCACATTTCTGAGCTTCATCATTAATTCTAAGAGTTTTGGGGTAGAGTTCTTTGGGTCTTTTATATAGAGTATCATGTCTTCTGCAAATAATTATAATTTGAGTTCTTCCTATCTTATATGTATCCTTTAATTTTTTTCTCTTGCCTAGTTGCTCTGGCTAATGTTTCAAATACTATCTTGAATAGAAGAGGTGATAATGGTCACCTTTGTCTAGTTTTGGATTTTAAGGAGAATGCTTTTAATTTTTCTCTGGTTAATATGATGCTATTGTTTTGACATATATAGTTTTTATCATATGCTATGATCCTTCTGTATGTATTTTTTCAGGGTTTTTATCACGAAGGGGTTTTGGATTTTGTTGAAAGCCTTTTCTACATCTATTAATATGATCATAAGGCTTTAACCTTGCTTCTATTTATGTGATTTATCACATTTATTGACTTAAGTATGTTGAACCATCCTAGCATACTAGGGTGAAACCTACTTGATCATGCTGTTTCATCTTTTTGATAATATGCTGCATTCTTTGCTAATATTTTGTTGGAAATTTTTGCCTCTATGTTCATTAAGGAGATTGGCCTATAGTTTTCTTTTTTAGTTGGGTCTTTATCCAGTTTGGGGATCAGGGTGATACCAGGTTCCATAAAAGAATTTGGGAACATACCACCCCCTTCCATTTCTTTGAAAAACTTAGGTACTGGTGATATAACATCCTCAAAAGTTTTGTAGAATTCAGCTGTGAACTCATCAAATCCTTGTGGGTCACATCTCATTATGGTTTGCTCTGGGTGCTAGATAGGGAACTATAGGATTTAGTGTTTGCCCTGCTGGGCTTTGGTCTTGCTTTCCTCTGATTCCTTTCTAGTCCCCCATTTTTCTATTTGGGAATGAGAATATTTACCATGATGTTTTACCCATAAACTTGTATGTTGAAAATGCTTAAGTTTCTATTTGATTTTTACAGGGACTTATAGCTAAGAGTTTGCCTTGAGGATCACAGTAGGCTTTGGACATACACTTTGAGCAACATTGGTACTCTTTAGACTTCGGTGACTCTTAGGGATGAGCTAGATGCATTTTGTATAATGAGGTGGACACGAGTCTTTGGGGCCCTGAAGAGAATGTTCTGGTTAATATTTGAAAGCCTTATGTGCTCAGAGATAGGGCTTTTGGAAGATAACAACATCATAATTTTTTTATTAATTAAGGTTATTGGTATATCTTAAATATACATAATAACCACTTCCATCATGGAGACTCTGTACCTTTACATGACTTGTTTTCAATTCCTTTCTCCACTGCCATCTCCTCCCTTCAATCCCTCTTCTCATTTACAAAAGCTTGTTTCTGTTTTTCCTTGTTTTCCCTTCTTTTCTGTTTCTTTATTTCCTTCTCCACCTCCCTAGTTCCCCTTCCCAACTGAGCATTTTCTTCCTATTTCATAATATCTAGTATACATTCTAGTCCTCATTTACACTTGTAGTTTCTCATACCAAAGAAACAATGCAGTATTTGCACACATGTGTTTGATTCATTTGACTTAAGAGTATGGTTTTCGGGTCCATTCGTTTACCTAGAAATGCCTCAATTTTTTCTTGTTTATGGCTGAGTAGAGCTCCATCATATTAAAAAAAAAATCTTTATCCATTCATCTATTGATGGGCATTTGAGCTGTTTCCAAGATTTAGATATTACAATCTGGACCACTATAAACGTAGGTGAGCATACAGTACATATGTTTCATTTGACCCAGCTATTCCCCTCCTTGATAGCTTCCTAAAAGAATTTCCTCCTGGTTCCATACTCATCAGTGGATTTCTGTTAGGAGATGGCACCCACTTGAAAGAAATAAATCATGGGGTGTGACCTGGAAGAGTATGTTTCTCTACATGCCTCCTCAGTTTTCTCTGTCTCTGTCTGTCTCTGTCTCTGTCTCTCTCTCTCTCTCTCTCTCTCTCTCTCTCTGCTTCTTGACTGCCAGGACTTGAACAACTTTCCTTCCTACAGTACTTCCCACCATATCATTACTTCCTTGAGGCAGAGTGACCACAGATAAGAATTATGAGCCCAAATAAACCTTTCCTCCTTTAAGTTGTGATTATTTGATATTCTTCTCCAATGATGGGAAAGTTACTAAGACAATCTACTTGAAAGGTGAATGCAGCTCTTAAAGATATCATATTCAGCCTTCTTTCAACATTGAAGAAAATCACAAAAGTGAGTCTATACCAGGAAGGCAGTAGAAAAGCTATGAAAAACCACTGGGTCTCCATAAGAATCCTTGAGACCCTTCTTCAACCTCTATTTCTTACCTACACGTTTCCCATGGTATGACTTGGTTAAGCCAATGTGGGTTCAAGTAAAACTCTTCTTCATTGATTAAAGTAATTTAAATTAATAGAATTGTTTATTATTTACCAAATTAACAAATCTAGAATTAGGTGATCTTGTGGTTGATCTAGTAGGCTGACAATGTGGCCAAATTCCCAGGCTTTTCTGCATTCGTTCTTATCCTGCTTTCAGTTTATGAAATTGATACTCATTATCACATACTCTCCACAGGAATAATTTGTTCACCAAGCTGATGCTCTGTTCAGAAGTTCATTAAAAAAAAAAAATCTCCTGCCAGGAAAGGAGTGAGCTAACAGCAGCAGCTGGTGCATCCCTGAAAGAGCCTTGTGTGAGTGCTGAGCCACAGCTGCCTTCTCCTATCTCCAAACAGGACCCAGCAAAGCCAGTGACCAGTATAGCTTTGGAAACACTAAGGCAAAACACATGCTAGCTCATATGCAATGCTAGATTCTTCCTCTGACAATCTAGGTTACAGGTTCCCCTTCAGCCTGGGAACATTAGTCAGAGATGTTACACAAGGAATTCAGCTGAGTCCTACCCAGAATTATGACCTATGGGAACTAGGAGATAACGTATGTAGGTGTTTTACTTTTGTGGTACTTGTTATTTAGCATGCAATACTGAAGTACAATATGATATACTTGGGGACCTCCTGACACTCTTTATATTGCTGTGTTTGTGTCTGGAACAAATATTGATTGAGGAAATCATTGTTACTAAGGCTCAAAGTATCATAAAATGTTTAGGTCACAGCAATAGGTAAGACCTGACAAGATTGTAGTTAAGCTCAAGGAGGATTTGGATAGGATGGTTTAGGAGAAATAGGACCAGTAGCAATGCTAAGATCCACTGCGGTAGAAGTGAGACTGGTCTTCAGTCTCCCTAGGTTTAATTAATCTCTTCAAAGCTCCCCCCAAGAAAAGAGGGGAAACAAACAAAAACATCTGTGGGGAAAGTGACACCCAGACAAGTGTGGAGAAATGTGATTCAAGGAGTAGACTTAAAGTCACCCCTGAAAATTCATAAATTAATATTGGGTTCATAAATATTATGCAAACTTGTATTTCTTACATGAAGCAGTCTGAAAGGTGCAGAGCAGAACAACATGGTGGTGCCCGTGGGCGTGCGGGGCAGCATTCCCCTCCAGGGAATCAAGGTGGGAGGCAGGAGTCCCAGGTGAGGGAGGGGCGCACCCAGAGTGCTGCTCTGGGGACGTTCTTAATCCAACACCTGTGTCTTCTCAATGGCAGCTCTGTTCTGACTCCCCGATGGCCTGCATGAGATACTCTAAGGACTGCGCTGTGTTTTGAATTCTTCTTATCTGGTCTTTTTTTTTTCCATTTCATACATTATAGATATCAAATTGTTCTTATGTTCATGAATTTCATTACTTTGCCCCTTTAAGTTTAATTCTCTGCATAAATTTCTTGGGGATCTAACCCTATCTTCATTTCTGTTCTCGTAAAACTGAAATTAAAACTCTGACCCTAATTTAAAATGGATACAAAAGCTACAGTCTTCCCATTCATATTGTAGCATGAAGGGAAGAAAAAAAGGAGGAAATCTCTAAGGTAGCTCCGGTTACCTCTCCTTGATATCTATTATTTTTAACAAAATACCTGACTTTTCCAGAAGAATTTCAGCAGATATTTTCTAAGACGTGTTTATTAGAATGGACTCAAACAGCCACTTCAGCTACAAGTGAGGCTAGTATATTTCTTATTTTTTTATAAAAATAAGGTAGATATGACAATGTTCTAAAAATAGCTACACAAAATAAGAGAGAGAGAGAGAAACAGGGACAGTGAGAGTGACAGAGGACCTTGAAAAATAGCACTTCCTTCAAAGCAGCTACCAAAGAAAAATCATTAGACACTGAGGCATGTTGATAGGAATAAACATGGATATTATAAAGCAACATAACTTGCTTAAAAATAAGTTTGAGCAAAAAATAATAACAATGAGACCTATGTCCTATAAGAAAAAAATTAAAATGTCAATGCAAAGAATATATTTCAAGATGCTAAAGGAAAGAAAGAAATAAAAGCTTATATTTAGTAAACATATCCTTTGAAAGCGATGGTAAAAGAAAGCTGCATTCTGCAAAACAAAAACTGAACTTGCACTTCCAGTGTTTTTAACTAAATTCTGAAGTCAGAAGACAGTAACGCTGGATGCAAACTTGAATCTACTGAAAGGAAATGAGACTCCGCTGTAGTAATTACTTTATACTTATTTCATATTTATACAAATAACAAGTGACTATTTAAAGCCACAATGAAAGATCAAAGGATGAAGGAAACTAATTTAGGAGGATGAAAAACTTAGGACCACAATAGCACAAATGACTGAAGGAGGTGATTTACATTTTTTTAAGGGTCTTAAATTTTCTGTGAAGTGCAGCATTTATTCTGAGCAGACTCTCAGTTCATACACATACTGCAATCTCTAAGGCAGTGGTTAGGAAACAATTCAGTAAAGAGCCAGATAATATTTCAGGCTTCCTGGGCCAGATGGCCTTTATTACAGCGATTCAGCTCTGCTTTGCAGCACAAAACCAGTGGCCGCAGAGGACATAACAAATGGCCATGGATTTAAACCAATGCATTTTAATTTGAAGTGTAGATGGAAGGCTGGACTTGGCTGTACAGACCAAGTTTGCCAGCAGTGCTCTAAAATAACCAAAACAGTATGAGAAGAAAAGACCAATAGATTTTTAAAATATAGAAGTATTTTTAAATATTCAATTGATCCAAAAGCAAGCATAATGGAAGAAAAAGTAGAGCAAAAAAGGAAACACTTGAAAATTAAAGCATAATTAATGTGCTTAAAATAAAACTATGTAAAAGCTGAAAACAAATACTTTTGTAAAAAGGAAGAAATTGTCACACTGAATAATTTTCAAACAGCAAGATCTAAATATTGGTTGTTCCTAAGGGATATGATTTAAAGAAAAGAATTTAGCGGTACATAAACAGTGAGAAAATTATACCACACAAGCATTAAGCATCCAACATGTGGTATGGTGGCATTAAAATCCAAATACAAGAATATCAGCAGAGAGATAGAAAGGTACTGCATAGACACAGGTTTATAAAAACAGCAGTTTTTAGGGTTCCATTTCTGTTGTGTGGATCACTTTGTCAACCTTAGTATGACACTGCTCTAATTAACAATCTTGGAATCAGGAAGCAAAAGTCCTCCATCTTGTTATATTTTCAGCATTGCTTTGGATATTATAGATGCTTTGGATAACATATAACTTTGAAAAATGCCAAAAACTCTTGCACTGACTTGTCAATCAATTTCGGGAAAATTCACTTCTGAACAACTTCACTGCTTTGCACCTTTTAGTACTGATAGTTGCCACTGGCATCATCACATTTATGTTTTCCTTAATTTATATCAAGATTTTCCTTATTTCTAATAATAAAGATATTATATCTTTACTCAGTTTATTTCTGGGTGCCACAATTAATGTCACTTAAAATTTTATTTTCCAAAATGTTGCTGGTGATATATAAAAGAGAGTTAACTATGCATCAACCTAGGTTATTACAAACTTGCCAAAATTATTTATAAACCATACTCAGGAGTGAAATATTAACGTTTTCCTATTACTGGATTCAGTTTTCTAGTATTTTGTTATATTTTTTACTTGTATGTTCATGATAGACATCATCTGTAATTTTCTGTATGCTTGTGTTATTTTCGTAAGTTTTAGTATCAGAGCAATGCTGCTTCATAAAGTCAGTTGGAAACTGTTTTCTTTCAAGTCTTCTATTTTCCAAAAATGAAGATTGGTCTTCTTTCTTAAATGTTCAACAGAATTCACATTTAAAACTACTTGAAACAGCAATTATATTTGTGTTAACATTTTGATGCATGCTGGGAGCTGCTGAGCTAGTGATCATTCACATGTGTGGAGCAGAAAGCACAAGTGCCCAAACAGGAGGCACAGAGCACCTGGGAAATGCCCTGAGGGTATGAAGCGCTGGAGGTGGGCGTAAGTGCCTGCCTGGCAAGTGTGAGGTCATGAGTTCAATCCCTGGTACAGAAAGAAAAAAAAAAAGCTTTTCAGCCCCAGCAACACAAGGCATAAGAAAGGACCTAGCTAAGCAAGGAGGAGTGTGGTATGACAGGTGTATAAATAAACGCAATGCAGTGGTTGAGCAGTCTCGTTCTCCTACCCGGAGAAGGCTCCACCTAACCCCAGCTTTCTATCTTTATTTTCTTCATCCTCTCATTGTTCTTCCTATGGGATGTAGAGAGCTCTCACAGATACCACCAGATGTATGTGATTTACTAAAATCTTGTTTGTAAATCTTATATGAATATTAAAAATAGATTAGAGTACAAGAAATGTATGTAAACAAACTTTACATGTTTGACAAATGAAAACATCACTAACAAAGGAAATTTTTTTATCTTAAATATTTACCCATGATATAAAAAACATTGGAAGCAAAGAGTTAGACATAGAAGTTGAATGACATCAGTGTTTGTCCCTTACAGAAGCATCAAGTTAAGAAATATCCAAACGTAGATCTGCCTTCTCCAGAGCTGAGGAAACCAGGTGGGAGATCACAGTCCCTGAATGTCACACAGAGACCAGGAAAGACACATTTGGAAAGGTAAGAAGCAGTTTGATATCAACTGCATCACTTATTCTCCAACTTGGGCAGCAGAGGCTAGAGGAACATACCCTCTTTTTCTGGTAAAGAGCAAGTGAACACTGGACTTGAGTTTGCACACCATATAGGTAGGGCCTGTTCCAGTAAAACCTAGCACCAAGCTGTGACCCGGGTCCACTGATTCCAGGCCAGTAACTGTAGACTGAGCCTACTAATTTATCCTGACCTCAGATAGATCTTGCAACCCCAATCACTAGCCTATCTCTGCAGATTCGGTCCCCAGGTGTCTTTCGTTCCCAGGCTGACCAGAACAGCCCTGGATTTTACGAATGCTTGCCAGATGTCCCAGGAGTCAAGCAAGCACTGTGAGAGCTCCGCTAGGGAGTGCACACTTCACTTTCTGCACAATTTGCCTAGAATCTTTTCGACAGGCTGACTAGCAAAAGGCTTTTCTAGGAAAATAATCTTCAAAGACTAAAATATGATCTCACTGCTTCAAATATGAATTTACTAATACAAGGGAATGAGAGGCATAAAAACCAAAAAGAGGCAACACCATGACAGGAACAACATAATTTCTCAGTAGCTCAACCAAAGAAACATAAATGTGCATTCTGCTTCCAAAACACTGTCTAAAAGAAACTAAGGGAAATCACAAGAAAATATGTAAGAACAATTCAATGAAATCAGTTGGATAATAAATAAGAAAAACAGGAAATTTATTGGAGAGATTGAAGTAAATAACAACAAATGAAACAGAAATTTGGAGCTAAATACTACAGTAAATGAAATAAATAATTCAACAGAGAACATAATAGCAGAATCAATTAGCAGAAAAAAAATCTTTGAATACAAAGACAAGTAAAATGTGAAAATACAGGAAAATATACAAGTATATTTGAAAATATACAGGAAAAGAAAAATAATGAAGAAATTTCACACAATAGTATAAAAAGAGCAAGTAAATGGGATTACATCAAAGGAAAAAGCTCCTGCACAGGAAAGGAAGCAATCGGCTGAGTGAAAAGACAACTGATAGTGTGGGTGAAAGTACTTGCAAAACATACATCTAATAAGGAGTTAATGTCCAAAATATATAAGAACAACAATAACAACAACAAAAAACCCTCAATGGTAAGAAAACCGGTCCTCTGAAAATAAGGCAGAAAATAGGGTAGCTGTTTCCCAGGTGAAGACAAACAAATTGCCAAGAAGCACAGGAAGAAATGACCAACCCGTCACAACTCAGAGAGATGCAAATCTGAAATATAACTTTATATCTGTTAAAATGGATGTTGGCAAATTGGCGGAAGATGACAAGTGTCGGGCAGCACATGGAGAAATGGAACTCTTGCAAGCTGTTGGCAGGGATGTAAACTGGGATAAACACTGTTGAAAACAACATGGAGATTTTTCAAAAACTTTAAAATATTGCTATTATGTGAAGCCACAACCCCACCACTGGACTATGGCTAAGGGAAATGAAATCATTATGTGGAAAAGTAATTTGCACTCTTGTGTTTGTCGCAGCACTTTCTCAATAGCCAGGAAATGGGATCAATCTATATGTCCATCAGTGGAAGATTGCATGAAGAATATATTCACAAAGAAAAATTACTTTTCCTTCAAAAAAGAACAGAATCCTATCCTTAAGGACAACATGGATAAACCTGGAAGACATTTGTTAAGTGAAATAAGCTAAAGATCCTACAGGATCTCACTCATATATGGGGAATAAGAAGAGCAGGACTCATAGAAGTGCAGTAGAATGGAGGGACCAGGAATAGGACAGGGAGGGTGTTGGGGAATCATTCACCAAAGCATTGACCAATTTCAGCTACACAGGCTGAACAAATTGAAGAAATCTATTGTACAATATGCTGTTAATAATTAATGCAGTAGTTTTGAAAATTAGTAACAGATTTTAAGTGTTCTCAACAACAAAACCATAAGTAAAAGCATATGTCAGTTCAATTTATCCATTTCTAAGTGTATACATATTTCAAGAAAAATGTATTATATTAAAAATGACTTTAAACTTGTCAATTAAAAAGTATTTTTGATTTTAAAAATGTGAAAAAATAGACCCAAGAGGCAAACAGAAATATTACAGAAACAAAAAAAGACAATATATGTGAAAAATGGAATACTATTTAGATACAAGAAAGTAGAAAAGAAAGCTTAAAAGGGATAATGATTTTTTAAATTGCCATCACTTAAGCAGTGACACTCCAAGCAGTAAGAGTAAAGAAACCTATGTATTGTACTTATTGACATAGCAACTTTTTGGGAGGCAATGTGGTTATTATCAAGGGATATTTTTGATCTTGTGCGGCAGTAAATTGTGACATAATTGTCTCATATCTTAAGGTATCACACCAGGATGCTAATGTTCACAGCAAAAATTTTAGAAAACTTACAACGTTATGCTTCATATCTCACGTCAAGTAAAATTAAGCACCGCTCCTTTTTGCCAACCTAAAATATTCATGTCTTTTATAATTTATTTAGAGACTATTAAAAAGTGTTATAATATGGACCTATGTGCTTATAACATTATATTTTCAGCTTGTATCCTTCTTCAGGTTTCATAAAGGTTCTAAGTAAGATGAGATCATTCATTAAAAGTTTTGTGTAGGTTTGTACTTCAGCAAATCTAAAATTTTATTTTCTTATTTCATTCTTTTTGGGAAATATTTGTAAACAAACTACTCTGAAAAGGTTTTCTTTATACAATTTAGAATATAGTGCAATTTTATTCTTATGATCATTTGAATTTCACTATGATCAGTACACATAAAAATGCTATTAAGAAAATTATTTCTTTAATGTAACTTATAATATTTAACCATAGCATATATAATGTCCTCTGTGACAGACATACTTGAATGTCAACAAATCCTTTATATTTTGTATATTTATATTGATTTAAAATTTGCATTTTACTCTTTCTTTTACATTCTTATTTCAAAGTGGTTTTAGTATGCTTCTTTTAAAAAAAAACAAAAACGTTTTATGTATAAACTACTGTGGCCATTTTATACGAAGAAGACATTTGGTCAGTTAAGCTCCGGATACTTAGACTGTGGTAAATTCAGTGCGTTTGCTGCTGGTGTGACTGTTTCGGAACCAAGGAGGGCAAACGCCTTGGGTTCTCTTGGTAGTGCTCTGTGTACTGAAGCACGTTGTATTAAAGAGATCCTACCACATACCGCTTGGGATTATGGGGAGAGCAGGAAGCCAGGGGCTTGCACAGAATGTGCAGGAGTTTGCTAGCAGAGGAGTGTTTTCAAATGAAAACAAGGTTAAAACCTGCACTGGTTATCAGTCCCTTAAACCATCATCTGCTCCTTGAAGAGCTTGCAGCTTATGTATTATTTTAAAGTATTATTCTTTATGTATCACAAAAAACCCAGATATATAGACACACATATATGCAAAAATGCTCAAAACAAATAGGTTTTAAAAATCATTTCACACAAAAAAGTCATTTCACATAAATGAATGCATTAAGTGTATAAGAACATTTAAAACAGGAACTTTTTAATAGTAGTTGAACAGTGATGTTGGACTGATTCTCATATATATATATATAGTTATGTATATATATATATATATATATATGTATATACATATATGTATAGAGATACATGGATATCTGTATAAATACAAGCACACATACAAATGCATACACACACACACACACACACACCAGGCCACATGTTCTTTCTAAATGTACTCATGATTATCTCTAAGTTCCCTTTTTAATGTTAGATTTGAGCATTTGAGGTAGAAACTCCACTGCCATGGGAAACAGGTAAGCATTTGATTTCATGTAGTGAAATGACTAAGATCTGCGCACTCAGTCTCTTCAGATTAACTCGTGAGGTTTCTTTTTCTTTTAAAGGAGTTCAAAATTATAACAGGGAGAAGTACAGTCATTCAAACTGTCTTCTGCTTATCTGAGGATTAGTGCTAGGCATATTGGAAAAGGCAAAACAATTCACTCTTATTTTAAGAGAATAAGAATATATCAAGAACAAATCTTAAATTTTTTGTTTGTTTGTTTTCTCCAGATGAAGATGAGTTTACACTTTGGTGAGTTTAAGAAGTGTTCACTATAGCAGTTACAGCGATACTCTGAGAAAACACTCCATGAGCGCAAATGAAGCGGTAACTCTGAGAGACTGCTTCGTATAAAATCTCCCATCCAATGAGACGAATATAGGGAAAAGACATTCTAAAGACAGGAAACTTGAGGCTGGGGTGCAGCTCAGTGGTAGAGCAATTGCCTGCAAAAAGAAACAGTCCCTGCAGGTGTCTGCTGTGCCATGTCCTGTAATAAAGTGGTTGGCGTTGCAGTGTAAGCCCTGCGTATTCTGTGGGTTATCACCAAGCATGTTTTATAGAGTCACAAATTCAAGTGTCTACCTTAGGGTGAGCGCTTCTCCCCACGAAGAAAGCCAAGTGCAGGTGCTTCTTCAGCGGTTGTTATAGACAGCTCCCGCTGAGTTTTGCTGGGAAGCCAGGGCTAAGATAAAACTGACCTTGAGATTCTCCCAGGTCTTCTCTCCCACAGCCTGCATAGTACCAATTTTGATAAGTATTACAATATTCGGGGTTATTCTAAGTCAATGCAACAGCCAAACTTGAGCACAGGTTGTAATTGCTGCAACTCCTTCATCAAGGATATATCAAACCTAGCTGGAATCAGACTAAAAAAGTGGCACAAAAGCATCGTACAATCAAGAGTTGCACGAATTTCATTGCAAGTTCTAAGATACCACACCATTTTGAATTTGATATTTGATAGCGCTGGATGTTATTTGAACAAAAATTACTTTTGTTTTTTGTGGCAATGTGCAAGTCGAATGTTTAATAACTTGTTTTCCTGTAATATAATGCTTCCATTTCCTCATTCAATCTACTTAGTTTTTAAGATTTTAAAATATTTTAGACTATATATCATAGTGAAGAACTGGTTTACATGCTCGTTGACTGTTATCTACAATATCAAAATGAACATCTTGCAGGGAGAGGTGTAGCTCAGTAGTAGAGCACTTACCTAGCAGGTGTGAGATCCTGGGTACAATCTTCAGGGCCAGAAAACAAAATGATGACAAAAAATGAATACCCCCAATCTTTAGAGGATGTGAAAGAAATATGAAAATTATACAGGCCAAACAGTGTCTATGCTGAATTTTGGTCACTGTCATTAAATCACAAAATAGATTCTAGCAGACAAGGAAATCTTTGGAGGATGAAGGGATTACAGTGAATATGTAAAATGTCTCTCTCAGAGGATAACTTTGTTTTGTATTTTATTGTGTTCTGTGTTGATGAGGAATAGAATGGAGTCCTCTACACATCTGAGTTGCACTGTTCTACCTGCTGTCCCCCGAAGCACTAGCATCCCAGAGCTCGGGAACAGTGAGGAATGGATGTCTCCATGGATGGTGGTTTTTATTATTATTTTTATTTTCCTGTTTGTTGTATGAGTCTTCTTCCTGAGATCCCTATGAAGACCCAGATTTGCACTGACCACTGCGAGGACACCACAATCTCAGGGATGTCACCACAATGGTGGGAACTGGAATTTCCTTACGAATTTCATTCCAGGTACAGTCCATATTGTACTCTCTCCCGACCTACCTTTCACATCATCTTTCTTATTAACTACTTACATTATGTTTACTTTTTCATACCCACTTGAATTTCTGCATTCAGCTTATGCTATTGGATTCCTTACATCTACTTATCTGTTGCCTGGCTCTCTGAGCTCTAAAACATAAAAATCTTCATTACTTTTAATAGGTGAGGATTTATCCTATGAATGTGGCTGCATAAGCAACTAGGGTTAGAAGGAGCCAGTGCATGTATAAGGATGGAATCACGGGATGAGTCCTGCATGAGCCACATAGGCTTCATCTGTTCACATGCTGCTAGATTTAGTGTACCTGTTGCATCTTTTGACTACTTTAACTTGCATTATCCATTTCTTTGTGATGTAGGTAAACAAAACTCCCAACCTACTAGATGTCCAGTATGAGTTCATATTCTCTAAAGTCAAAGGATGAATTTCAGGAACAATGGAGGATAAGAGCAGAATATATTATTGAGAGAAAGAAAGCTTCTGTCTGCGAGAAAGAGAGAGACAGAGGGGGGGTCCCAAGTGGGTTGCCAAAGAATGTCTTTTCTAGGGACTTTTATAAAGTAAAAACCACAAACTGAGCAGGCCTAAGGTGGAGAAAACAATGGGAACTCCCAAGGTGGGCATGAGGTTGGACAGAACTTTGGTCTACCAATGAGATTAATTGCTCAGGTAAAATTGATTAAATCAGGGATGAATGGGGAAGCAAGTCACATAGCAAGAGGTCAGGAATACAGAGCAGAGGCTCTTCCTGTAGGGGGCTGGGATGGTGACTCGTGGCTCCCTAGGGTTGATAAAGAACTATTTAGAGTACCAATTCCTGACCTTTATCCTTAGGAAGATGGTGGGTGCATTTGACCTTGTCTTGAGGTCTGGCCCAGAGCAGAGGTGTCTGTCTCCCAGACAATTGCAAGGTATCTGTCCTTCTGCACTGGCTCCTGTCAGGGCCCAGCTCTGTCTGACTGCCTAGAATATTTCTATCTATCTAATAACTCAATTGCCTGTAACACTTGCATATTGCTTTATATTTCACCTTGAAATCTTATAATCTTTCCTTCCCTCATCAGGGTTTTATTTTAAATCTCCTCACAGAGGTCTTACATTTCCCAGTTAAATGACTGCCATTTGGTAAGACTGTTTATTTACTGTGTTAGCTTTCCATGACTGACCAAACCTGAGACAATCAACTTGAAGACAGTTGTCTCAGGGCCTTGGGTATTTTAGTCCAAGGTCATTTGTCCCAGCTCTTACGGACCTGTGGTGAGGTTGCACACCACAGTGGGAGAGGAAGCTGCATGCCTCACACCAGCCAGGACGTGGAAAAGAAAAGGGGCAGGTCCGGCCATCCCCTTAGGAGGGCATGCCTCCAGCAGGGCTATCAACCATAATGTATGAACTTGACCAGATTCAGGAAGTCAGAGGATTAATAAAGCACACTTCTGAGTATGTCTGGGTTGGTCCCAGAGGCCTGAGCCCCGGCTGTACGTGCAGACCCCGGCTCATTCCTCACTGGTGCTTTTCCCCTACTCTGCTTCTTGGCCACCATGCTGACCTGAAGATCCTTGCTCAGTCATACCCTGTACTGTGATATTTCTGCAGCAGCTAACTGACCTTGTACTGAATCCCCTGAATCATGAGCCAAATGAAACCTCTCTTCAAAGTTGTATCAGGTTTTGCAAACATCTACCAGCTCTCTCAGTGCCAAGTGAGGGATAAAACTTTTAACACGTGTGTCTTGACGGGGGGCGGGGGTGCCCATGATCTAAAAAATGGGATTTACATGTTCCTTTAAGACATAGATCATAAGTTATGGGGAAAAGGTCACTATCTGGTATGTTAAGCTGGTTATGCACAAGCCAGGTGTTCATGGCTAGATCAATGAGTGGAAAAGAAACACAGGACCGATTTGCAGGGTGCAGAATGCCTCAGTCCACTGTCTCCAAGGGCACTCGGGCAGGGTGGCCCCTGGGGCAGACTAGGACAGTGTTCTCATGGAGCGTTTATTTCCAGGTCTCTGAATTCCAAGAATGACCAGAAAACAGATTAAAAAAAAAACAAAAAACCTCAGGATCATATAGTACCAAGGTAACTTAATATCATTTTACTCTTTCAGTACTCAGTTTAAAAAGTAATGTATTTTCTCCCATCCCTAAAATGAAAACATGTGGGAAATGCTTTCATGCAGAAAATACACTGAGGATTGAGTATCAGCGTGGCTCTCAGTGCCAGCCAGCTGAGAAGGGGTGTGGACAGCTCCTGCAACACATCTTAGCTTTGCAACAAATGGTGAAATGCATGTAAAATAATACAGAGGGAAAAAAAACCTAGAGCAAGAAAAAATAATCTAATTCAAATAAATGAGGTAATCTAAATTAGCATGTTGATGATTTGTATATCCTCACTTTCACTGTGGTACAGACTATTATGGAAGCTTTTTCACTAATTGTACTTTAAGAAGTTTATAGAGCCTGATTTGCCTTATATCAAAGAAATAGTGAATTTCATCAATAAGCTCTAGATCCTACGGGCACCACCAAAAAAATGAAAGAGATTCTGGTAAATTCTTTCTGTGCTGTTGGCTGAGGGAAGTGTGGAAGCAGAGTATTGCCGAATCGCCTGCATTGTTGACCGTTGACTTTGCTGAGCAATGGTGTGAAAAATGTGCAAAGCTGAGTGTCTCCCAAGGTTAGAGACGGGCCTAAAGACCTTCGCCCGCTTCCGCAGGTGCATGTTCCCATCAAGTTGGGAAAAGTGCGCTGAGTTATGCACGACCTGTGATCTTCCTTCTCAGGACCTCCCTCCGCCCCTCTTTATGTTCCTCCCTCCTCCCTCCCTCCCTCCACTCTCCTCCTCTCTCTTTCCTCATCTCACCACCCCCTTCCTCTCTCTGTCTCCCTTTCTTTCACTTTCTGTTTCTATGAAGAAGCCTGGAGCCAAAACTGAGGTGTACCCTTAGCAGCTTTGGGGGGTTCTCCAGTGTGCACCTCTGCGTGCACTCCTCTCTGGCTTTAATGTTTGTATCCGTGTTCTTCTCATCCTCTTGGCTTATTACTCCTCTGGAGTTTGCGTGGCGACTCAGATCCGTAAAAGGAACAGTGCTGCAGATCAGTAATACCGGGTACTCTATAGCATAGCACAAGAATGCAGTCGCCAGCTTGTTCTCCCTCATAGTAAGAAGCAAACCTTGGGGACAGAGAGGTTCTCGAGGTCTGTGGAACCAGGCTCTTTCTGTAGAAGCACAGCCTCAAACACAGCCCTATTTTCAAAGCTTTGTAAATGCTTTCATTTTGTTCAGAGTGTAGAGCTGCCATTAATGAAAGTAAGTGCACAGGTTTGAACCTGTCATGTCTACACAGTGTGATGAGAAAAACTACAGGAGCCTGCTACCAGATGCTTCCCTGGGGGCTTCAGCTGGGCTTTCTGGAAGAAGGTCACTGACTGGAACTAATCTTGACCTTCACATCTATTTCTACTTGTTACAGTAATTCTTTAATTTTATATGGAATTCCTCATAGAACTTGATTTCCAAGCAATCTAAAAGATATTTCATTTAATTTACTCAGAATAAGTGACAGAAGATGTATTAAAATTGGAAAGAATTAAGGATTACTGAATGCATTATAGAATTATGGTTTTATTATTGCCAAGTAATTATGGAAACAAGTTTATCCGCACTGTACCAAAAATAAGTTGTAACATATTCAGACAAGTATTTTAAGCTTTGTGAATATGGAATAGATATATTTTTATGCATTAAAATATCTTATTGTTAGATGAATTATGCTATCCCCTTTATTTTAATCATGTGCACTACTTTCTTCACAAGTGTTTCTGCCCTTGGAGGTTCAATTTTAAATGTTACTACAGCCTTCATCTCAATTGCCTTCAAAAGTCAGAATTAATGGGGATTGAAAAGAATAATAAATTTTATTTTATCATGCAGTTGTTTTTCTTTGAAATCTGCTGAAAAAGTCCTCTGTGAATATCTTCTTAATTATCTCTCTGAGCCTTCTCCTGGTATGAGATGTATTACATTTAATGAGGTTAGACGGAATTTGCTGTATTCCACTGTCACATCCTAAAATAGAAAGTCTGGCAGCATTCCTAGAAATCAGACTGCAGGAGGGAGCAGGTGGATTCATAAAAGGAATGTGGTGTTTATGGGAAGGAGAGGGTCCAGGGATAACTCTCGTTAAAACACTTCTGTGTGTGTGTCTCATGCCACTCTCCCTTAGCTGGCCAGGGCACCACACAAAGACTTTCTGTTTCACACACGGAATCAGACTCAAAATATTTATGAAACTTTGCTCAAACCATGCACGCAACTGGCTGAATGTCTAGACGGACATAATTAGTTTAAAGTGAAGGATGGCTTCGGATGAATTCTGAACACTGGTGACTGGATGACTGAATGTGTGTAGATGTTTAGATAATTAAATTCCATGAAGACCATTGTCTCCTGAGCCTCTCTAACTGCTGAAGTTGCTATTTCTGTGCAGGCCTTACCAAGCTTCACTCATTACGCCTAGTTTGAGCTTCCACATCTGTTGGGTTAATCTGCTTGTTCTCATCAGCACCGGAGATTTGCCTCTCTCTTCAGGACCATCACCCACGATCTGATGGAGGTGAAATTGCCTCCCACGCCATGCAGCTTAGCATTTCGCTAGCTTCCTTCAGAATGTGATTTCTGCAGCCCTAGACGGAGGCTGGCTGGAATAATTTCCTTCTTCCTCTGTCCATCTTTACTGCAAAGTTATACTCAACACTCCCCTGACTATGAGATGAGATTTTTAAAACACCTGGCAAGTATGCACATCTTTAAAAACTGATTACAGTGACCCCCTAAATCCCTGCCTTTGTTTCCAAGGAAGCTTCCTTACCCATGGCCCCCCACTTTGGAAGCAGTCCCTGCTGTCCTCTTTCCTAAGCTTCTTCAGCCACAGCCAGGCCTGCTCCCCCGTCCTGAATCCATGCACAACACCCACTTTTCATGGGCCTCTTGACTTTAGGGAAGAGCCAGAGGTCACAGGGAACCAGACCGGATGAATCCGGTGGACAGGACCCAAGGTTAGGTTCTGGCAGCCTCCCCCTCTGGGGTGGGATGGCACCTGGGACCACGCTCACTGCGCTCCCTTCCACGCATGGTGGATTCTCACCAGGAGGGCCCGGGAAGGGATGATGGGACAGTGTATCTGAATCCAGGGGAAGAGTTTTGCGGGGATTCAAGGCAGTGTGTGTGTGTGCGTGTGTGTGTGTGTGTGTGTGTGTGTGTGTGTGTGTGCGTGTTTACCGCAGTGTATTTTTAAATTGAAATACTCATCACACATGCTGGTCACCACGCAGTCTGGCTCTAGCCCCGAATGCGCAGTCACCCTCCTGCTCAGTTGCTCCCAGTGTACTAGGCTCCCTCTACACAGACCCCGGAGGCCTGTGACAGGCTGCCCCACGCCGCTTCCCACGTGGAGACGCAGTATGCAGTACTCGCTAAATTTACATAACCATGAAAATTGTATTTTAAAAGGCTTTTGCAAAATCTACCAGATCTCTTTGGAAATTTTATATTAGCTAGCTAAATATAGTCGATCAGGGCTGGGGAGATACTTCAGTGTCCTAAGCACCTGCCTGGCAAGTGCAAGGTCCTGAGTTCAATTCCAAGTATAAAAATAAATAAATAAACATGGTCTATCAGTTTAAGCTAAAATCTATACTAGAACAGTAGTGGAAATAAGATTTAACATACGCTATAATCTTTCTGTTTACTTAGTACCTTTTCAAACACCTCATTTTATTTAGCAACCTGGCAAAGTATTAATGTCTGGCCCAATAAAACTTGCCTCAAAAACTTTAAGGGATGCACCATCTCCTCAAACCTAAGGATCATGTTAGTTCTCAACCCATGGCCATGAAACCCAGGTCCCTGCTCTTGCTCATGAAATGAGTCTGGTATGAAAGGGTGCAAAGTTCATCATTCACAGTGATTAAAGCTAAGTCTCCAGAACTAAAATAACTAAAAAGTTGATGGCTCTTTAACTGATTAGCGTCACTGATGTTTTTTAAATTTTCATAAGCAAAGATTTTTTGTTTTTATTTTTGTATTTTGGGTTTTGTTTGTTTTTTGTTTTATTTTGCTTTGGTTTTGGTTTTGTGCTGGAGACTTGACCCACGACCTTCACACTGAGCTACATTCCAGTCATATTCTGTTTTTTGGTTGGGTTTTTTTCCCCCTGATTTTTGTGATAGATTCTTGCTAAATGGCTACATTTCCCTGGCTGGGCTTAACCTTGACCTTTGCCTTCTCACAACTCAGCACCTGTGAGGGCTGAGATTGCAAGTGGCCCCACCACATCCAGCTGCTCCTCATTTTCCCTGATGATAAATTACTGGATTACTTTAAACTCTCTCAAAAGCTTACTATAAAATATGCAGTGTCTTGAGATTGCTAGTAAGTCCTTAATCAGCCACGTGAAACCTAGTTTTGTCTACTACTAGTACACATTCATGTCAGTGGGTCACTCCAATGAAACAGCTAATATGACTTATCCACTAATGACAAGGACTCCTTCAGTAAGAGAAATTATCCCGTATATGTGTTTCACGTGATCGTATTTGGTTTCCTTCTCATACGTCTCCCGCCAGCAGGATTTAGAAGTCAGGCGGCTACACGGATGTGCTACTTTCTGTCACATGCCTCTCACTCTCCGCCATCCCATTTCTGACCTATTAGATTCCTTGGTTCTGGTCCTATTAGATTCCTTGGTTCTGGTCCTATTAGATGCCTTGGTTGTTTCAATTCCTCCTCCTCTTTAAAAGGATGAGACAGAACACCAGATTCTAGGACAAACTGCCACCAGCTCTCCCTGCATGTGAAATGTTCATCACTGATGCTTGTGAATTTCTTGCTGATGGGGGTTCACATCATGGACAGTGTGTCTGTGCAGTATCCCAGGGGAGGGTCACGTGCGGTGCCACGTAGCTGTGTCTCCACATGACACCGTGGCCGTATACCACACTTGCTATGAGTGCACCTTCTCCGGGGGTTGTGACTCGTCAAGCGTGAATCATCGTCTGTCTTCTCTGCACCGCTTGACCAGCCCACGGGTACTTTTCTCAAGTGTATCTTCTGGCTTTTTTTTTTTGATGATTTGGACTCCAAAAAATTTCTAATGAATATCAATACAGGCATTCTAAAATGCAAGTAATACTTTGTTTTAATGACTACCATAGTAATGTAGAGTTGAAGTTATTTCTACATCTGGAATAGAGTGGATGTGGTAATAACTGATCGTGCAGTATCCTGTGATGATCACTAGTCATTTAATAACCCAGGCGTTAAACCAAGGCAAATGTCAATCGATTTTAATGTAAAATAAATAGAACATAGAATCAGTAAACATATGAATGAATGAATGAAGAATGTGAGCTCATTCTTTAATCTCTAGTATCTTCATTTTTGCACCAAATATCTTCTGGTTAGAAGATTCTGTTCCACTTCTCTCTCTCAATGACAGGCTCCCCAGTGCAGTTTTGACCAGTGGAAATTCTTTATAATCTCACTAGCTTTCTCTAGCAAGGCTCTATCTACTCAGGATGACCCTCAACATTCCAAAGTCTTAGGGTCTTTCAGGGGAAGACAGCCCAGTGCAATGGAACTCGGCCACGAGGGAAGTCACTGTGGGTTCTCAAGTCTGAGAAGTCAACGTGTGACCAAAGGCAGTGGCAATATGAAAGTGGGACATGGCCAGAAATAAGAAGTTTCAGATATACGGACTCCGTAGGGTTTGGTGAGTAATTAAATCTGGGATGTTTGGGATTAGAAAGGGTAAATCTGGCTTCTAGGTTGCACATTGTGACTGAATGCGGAAAGTGGAATTTCATTTAGCTAGAAATCACAACATGGACAATGGTGATTTTTTTCCCAGAGGACTTAGAACTATGCAAAACAAAGCTGCAAAGTTAACACATATTTTATTACAGTTACTGTTGGGAGCCGTTGAAGCTGGAGATTGATCACATGCGTGAGGCTAAAGCAAGGCCAGCCCAGAAAAAACAGAGAGACCAAAGCAAGCTATGTAAACAAGCTGTTCCAGCACCATGGAGGCAAGACGCCCAGGCCTGCCAAGCAATGGGTTACTAGGCAGAAGGGCTGAAATTGACATCATCTTTCCCAGTATATAAATGAAGGTGCTGCAGTGGTTGAGCAGTTCCTTCCTCCCATCAGGAGGATAAGGGCTCCACCTGGCCCCAGCTTTGTCTTTTCTTTATTTTTCTCATCCTCTCACTGGTCCTTAACCCCAAGAACCTCAGGAGCTTTGGATCGTGGCAAGTTACAGGTATGTGGAGCACCCCAGAAGACAACTAAAATTAAAAGTTTGAGAAGCATCAGGAGGTAAGTGAGAGCTACCAGCATAGGAAAAAAAAAAAAAAAAGGCTCAGGACCCTCTGAAAATCGCATTCGTAAGACATAGGTGGATGAAGAGGAGCTGAGGGGGAGGTTGAGAAGGGGCGGGGGGAAAGGGGGTGACGGAGCAGGAGAACCTGATAACCACAGGACTGAAGGAGGCCGAGTTCCGGCTGAAGACAGTTGGTGCTGAGACCCAGAGAAGAGCTTGCGACTCAGGAGATAAATCACACAGAACAAAAACAGCTTCCCATCTGCAGCAAGGTCCCTATTTTTGCTATTTTCACTTCCATCATCTGAAACAATTTTTTAATGCATCATTTTTTAAAATATGTCAAACTTTTTCTTTAAATATGTAGATATGACTAATAAATCATAAACTACTTATGCTAAGTGTCAAGTGACTTTCTCTTACATGAAATAAATGTCAGGCAGCAGTGTGTTGCTTTACACTGTTTACGAGATGTTCCAATCATTCTGAGAGGGAAATCATCTAAAATCAGCCATTACACAAATAGTTGTCATGGTCAACATCAGACATTTCAGTTACATAGTGAGAAATACATGGCATTCTCATGTACCTGAGTCAAAACTTCTATGGTGTAGTGATTTCCTTTGGCATTCTGGAGATGGACCCACGGCCTTTGCCCTGAGCCGCACACCAACCCTTCTTATTGTAAGTCAGGGTCTCCTAAGCCACTAGGCGGCTCCAGCTAGGCTTAAACTGAAGAAAAAGGTCCTTATGCCTCAGCTTCCCAGAGTGCTGATATCCGAGGCACTCTCCAGCCATACATTTATGTAGAGCTTTTTACTACAACATAAGGATTTTTTCATTTCTGCCCAAGGTGCAAGACTAAAAAAAGGAAATTCCTTACAGATAAGTGGATTAACTCACATGGCTTCACAACATGGTTTCAAAAGCTTCAAAGCGCAAAATGTTTCAGTCCCCTTTGTGTTCTTTCTTCCTGTTGTAATCAGAATGTAAAAAGATGTCTAAAACTCCTTGTGTTGATTCTGAGAATATTTTCAGCGCATTATTTGAAATTTCAGAAGTGTGATAAAGTGCGATGTGTGGTCAGGGACAGCAGAGGTGTCCGCTGTCGTCCGCTGTTCCTGAGATTGGGCCTGCCAGATGCACCAAGGAACCGGCTTTGTGTTGGACATTGGTCACTCTGCAAGGCTGAGCCGTTCTTCTCTGAACAGAACAGCTGCCCTAGATGGCCGATTGTTTCTTCAAAAACAAGTTTTTAAAATCTTTAAAGAGGGAGTTTCTAACAAGCATCTCTGTCACATCACAGTATTAAAAAATGCAGTTTGATTTCTTTCTGATTTAATTTTATAACTGCATCAGGAAGAAAATGTGTTGACAGATTTTACAATACTACATTTGGGTTATTTTCGCTCAGCCTTTGGAAACCTCAAACTAAACAAGACTGAGTTTTGTGTTCACTTTGAAGTCACCGAATGGTAACATAAAGATGGGAAAAGATTCAAGTCTCCAAGGGCAAGGACAGAGTAAGACAAAGAAAATGAAAGCACTAAGGCATTAGAACTTGTCATCTAAAGAGGCAAGGGGCTGTCTGTCTCAGGTTGTCTCCAGGTTGTGAGCTCTGGAACAAACAACACCTAATTCAAAGCGGTGTTCTCTGTGGCAGAAAGCGACATGTAAGCCACCCAGCAGCAGCCAAACTGCTGCCAATCACAGGCCACTGCCTGATTCGGACCATGTGACTGAGACTCCGTGCCAGTTGAGGAAACTCCAATGAAGTCCTTCTGTCACTTCTGCACTTTCCTCCCGTTTCTTAAAATGTAAACACTGTTAGAAACACTGAGGAGAGGAGGTCTCAACCCCTTTAAGGTCATTACCATTAATTGTGTTTTGCTCAAATTAGCTACGTTACAACAAAATTTAATCAGTCTAAAGATTTTCTTCAGTAGAATACTATGAATTTGAGATCTAATGACACAGATCAGGAATTTTAAAAATCACTTTTCTTTGTGTACTAAGACAGGAGGAAAGTCTATTTCATTTAGTCTGAATTAAACGAAATGAAAGCCAAGCGGAAGGAAACATCTCTTTCAAATTTTTATCTCATAGAAAGGTTAGCATTTTTTTGTTATTTCAACTCTGATCTTAGAGAAACAAATGACCATTTTGAAGAAAAATGCTATGCAAAAATGAACAAAGTTGTTAATTTCTAAAATGGTGAATAAAGGCTAATAATCCCAAATTTAGACCAATTTGTGGTAGTGGAGTCAATAACCTTACAGTTTTTTAAAGATCTTAATGTAGTTTAATAAAACTATTTTAAACATTTTCTCTGTGTTTTTCTAACTATAAATATCACAGGAGAAAAGTATGAATATTAATGTGACCAGGAGTGTTAATATGAAACCCGCTATCCAACAAATTCACATGGATTTATTCTAAAATGGTATAGTTTTTGGCACAAGTTTGGTATGTTATATTTTAAAATCTATCCAAAACAAATTCCATTATTTCTTAAAATTAGTTGCTAGATTATTGGTCTATTAATTTTTGTCAAAATATTTTGTTTTATGTCTTTAATATTGTATTATCCTATCTTACAGGCAATGTGAATTTTGAGATAATATTATTTTAGCTGTTAAGTAATTCTCATAAAAACAAATAGCAAGAAGGTATTTTCAAACTTTCTTTCACTGGTAGAAAATTCAAGTTTGCAAAAAACTGTTAGTATCTGTATTTCATAATACCAGCCAACATACATCATTTACAGTTCACACAAAAAAGTGGACTGGGTGTGTCCCCGTCATGCAGGGTTGCAGTATATTGGCTTGGACTTTGTAAAAAGAATTTGCGACCTTGTAGATGTGTGTTAGCTGCCAGCCTATCTGGTAAACCCAGAGTTCACATGGATAAATCAGAATGGAAATCTTCAATCAGGCCGGGGTAACTCAATTCGGCCACAGTTTTTCACTGCTCTACTGTATTCTGACGCCGGTTAAACATGCACCAGGGTCAAATGCGACTGTCTTTAACTTGACAATACATATACAGGGGTTCCCTTTGGTTCATGAACACTTTTGTTTGAAGTTAGGTTCACAAACCAAAGAGCTTGGCAAAATTTTCTTTCTGTTTGCAAACTGCACTGGGTAACGGAGGTGACCTCAGCCGTCTTCCCCACGCAGACACAAACATGGACATCTTTTCTGGAGTCATAGAATAAATTAAATGTGTGAACTGAGGTAGCTCTGCATACCTCCTACACACATATCTTTTGTGAAAGAAATTATATAATTTATAATTAAGTTACATTCGCATATAAAAACAGGTGAATGTATACCTTTAAATTTAAACGTATTCTGCAAACAACTCTTTTGCTTCTCTTGTGGAACTTTCCTTGTTTTCTAATCAAGTTATGCCACGTTTCATTTTGGCTTCTGAAGTCCAGCTGCTTCTTTTTCTCTCCTGTCTTAGCTCATGTGCAAGATTCTAATTTCAGGCAGACAAACAGAGGTTGTCAGAAACAGACCCTCCCACCCTGTATTCCAGAGGTGTTTCCTCACTTGATTTCCTCTTGCTGTGTGGGAGAGCAACATCTTACTGTGTAATTTCACCTTTTCCACCCAGGTTAGACCCAGACCTACTTCTATCCTCAGGTGCTCAAAGTGCATGGCACACATCACCCCTGGGTGGGAAAGTAGGGCTGCACCGCCCATGAAAGTGATCCATGTGTGCTACATTTATGTGCAAATCTGCCGAAGCAAGGCTTGTTCATCTGTGTAACCCATTTTAAAAGGCAGGGGAGTCGCCTTGTCTCTCTCTGTCCTACGTTATCATCACAGCCTCCTTGGCTCACAGGGCCCTCTCAGGGCCAGTCTCCCACTTTACCTTCAACCCCTCACAGCATTTCCTGACCCAGAGTCCCCCTAACTGACTCCTCAGCCCATCACAGTGAGACTCCTGCCCTCCCATCCATCCAATGGGAATTTCCTCTTATGGCATCACTTTTCTCTGTGTTTCCAGATTCAGCATGATTTTTTTCCTCGGGTAATCTTTGAATGTCAACAAAACAGAAACCAACAAACCAGACCCAATACACATAACAATCAACAGTGCTTGTACCATGGAACAGGTAGATCTCAGATTCCTTCACATCTATGATGAGGTAGTTCCATCAATATAATCCCCTACTCTCACTGTTAGAAAAAAGTTTTAGACAATAATCTGATGCAATGCCAAGTGAAAATTTATATGGGAAGACATGATCATCACTTGACATATGTAAAAAATATGACCCACATTTAGTTTTGCACAAATATTCAAAGACACAGCTCTTCTTATTAAAAGCTGACTCATCTGTGAGAAATTAAGTAAAGTCAGATTGGAATTATATACAGTTATACACAGGAAGCTGCTGAAACCTGCAAGAATGGGGTTGTCAGAATCAGTGTAAGATACATGCTACATATATTTATTGAATATGATATTTCATATAGTATAAGAATATCAGTAATGGAACAATAACAAATTCTAAATTTCAAGTTATTTTTTGCAATCATATAAAGACAGCAGGAGAGCCATGTAAGAGCACATTCACATCTAAGTTTTCCTTCCACGTAGCATTTGTGTGAGATTAAATAGTTAAATTTCTCAATGGTGGATGCTACATTAACCCTTTTCTTTCTTTTTCCTTTTTTGCCCTCTCTTTCTCTGTGTTCTGGGAATTGAACCCAGGACCTTCATATTGAGCTGTATCCCCAGCCCTTCCCCATCTTTTACTTCAAGAATGAGTCTTGCCAAATTGCTGAGTTATAAAGGCTGTACTCAAACTTGTGATTCTCCTGTCATGGCCTCCCAGAGTGGCGGGATTACAGGCCACCATGCATGGCTCAAATTTTTACTTTCTAACCACAAAACACAAAGCAACTGTCTGATGAATTTTATTACATAAAATTAAAAACTCTTAGCATTAAAGTACAACGGAAACAAAAGTAACAGTCAAGCAATACACAAAATATTTTGAAAATTGTTGAGGGGAAAATAAAATGTTAAAAGATCAAAATGTTTAATGAAAAATTCCCTTATACACAAGCTTAAATATCACATAGTTTCTCTTCTATGAAAAACCTGAAGTTGAAATAAGGAGCAAGCAAAGGACAGCTAATAGAAAGAGAGGGCAGAGGTCCTGCTCAAAGCAGAAGAGGGTGAGATACAGAAGGAGGAGGGGAGGGATTCGGGTGGGGAAAAGGAATCAGGGTGGGTGATGTGTATGTGCCAAGTCCACACAGGGAATCTAAGCATTCCGGTCTGCAAACCCATGGAACTGGGAAGGCACCCAAGAGATGAGTGGAGCAGGGAGGAACAGGAAGGGAAAGGGTGGGAGGGAGTTAAGACGCACTGTGACGGACACCGAGCTCCCCCAAGGAATGCAGACGCTTTATACCCACACATGGGCGAAAACCAACATGGAAAATAATTCCCACAACTAGCAAGAGAAACAGTGGAATTCCACTGACTACACTTACAACTTGTTTGTGTTTATCATAAATATTAAAGAGTGATTTGCAACAAAATCAAGTCGTATCAAGAACTTGAATCAGACTTTAAGTAGCTCTAAGCCTTCCTTTAGTTGCTCCTTATTTATTGATTTTGTGTTAGAAAGGATCTCTTTATTTCCTCATTTATTTCTAGGAAATTTTGAAGTGTACCAAATAATCACTCAACACCCTACAGTCTAGTTACATTTCCAAAATGAATTGAACCACTGTTCTAGTACATTTATTTATAAACTTTTGGTTAGTTTTCTGAGTTTGCCAAAATTATGTTCTTAAGAGTAGAGCTGAGAGAGGACGTGTTTTAATATGGTCCAAATGGAACTATTTGATCATCTAGGACTAATACTACAGCAGGGAATAATTTCCTTTTGAATTCATATCTTAAAAAACATCTCATAAAAAAAAAGAAAGAAAAACAAATAGAAGGCTTTTACTATTCCGCCTATCTATCTTTCTTGCATTCCCGCCTGTCTGTGTGCTGGGACTGAGTGTTTACATTCTCCCTCCGAATGTGCAAGCCCTGGATTTGCCTTGTGAGAGGCCTGTGCTAGGGTCGAGGAAGTCCCAGTCCAGCAGCGAGACTGTCCCGGAAGAAAACATTTCACAAAGTGCAGGAACAGAGCTCAGTGTGGAGGGGCTCAGTCCGAACCCAGCTCCCCAGTACTGCAACGATGAACAGAGGGAGAGACTGAAGTTGATTTGTGAAGTTCATGAACTGCCTGCTCCCGGTTTCCCCTAGGATTTGTCTGCCTTGAGCGGGCAGAAAGTTATTGGGCAGCGCAACCTGTGGACCTGCGTCTTTGAACTGACTTCCTCTCTGCCTGGTGGGTTCCGGTGGCAGAGGCTCTTTGCGACGCCCTGAGTAGCTGAGTGGTAAGCGCGTTCACTTCTGCGCGAGGGAACCGGTGCTGACCCTGGCAGCAGAGCAGAGAGCTTCCAGCAGGCGTCCTGTTCAGAGCGCTGGTCCCTCTAGCCAGCAAGGCTGGAAGTGCTAAGGCCTGGCGTGGGTCAGCAACTGCAGTGTCCAACATGGTGACCAGGCAGCTAAGACGTGAATCTCTTCACTGTGTCCCTTAGACCCAGGTTAATTCTATAGATGTTTTGGAAGAATTGATCAAAACGAAGCCAGTTTTCTGGTTTGCTTAATTTTTGCTGTTTGTATTATTTGTAAATTTTGAGAAGTGTGTATTTGTTGTGATTTATTTTGTCACTCTAAACTTTGGCTATGTTCCTAATTTTCAATTTTCCCTTGAAGAAATTGCAAATCATAAAATGAACAGTTGCTGACATGAATTTCTTCCAGATTGCTATAAATTATACTCCTGTGTCAATGAAAAGATTGTGAAAAGAGCTAGGGGAGGGGCTGTGTGTTCACAGCTTGGAGAAAAACAATTAACTGTTTAATTTTTGCTCTTTTTCAGTGAACAAAGTGGATAAACCCTCACTAATTTTGCTAATGTGTAATTTTTATAATAATGATGATTATAATTCAGTCCCTGAGTTACCCTGGAATTTAAGTCCCCCTTTTCCTCTTTCCTGGGCCTTTAGGTGTGATCAGAAATGCACTGAAAGCTGCTGCTGGGTTCTATCCAACAGAAACTCAGGCCCATGAAAAGCTGCTGTCTGCCCTCACCCGTCCTCGCTGGACCACCACCAAGCCTCTTCTTTCTGTTCCTCAGAGTCAAAATGACCTTGAAAGGAAAATGTTATGCATCAGTTCGGGGCATCAAGGCAATGCACAAGGCTCCCCCAACTGCTTCAGAAAGGCCTGAACTTTGTGGAAGTGTGTTTGAAGCTAGAGGAGTTTTTGAGGAGAATTAATGGCAATGTATTTTTACTATACTATTTTATTTAAACTAAAATTCACTGTAGTTGGATCACAATTCTTTTGTGTGGGGTGTGCATGTGGGGCATGAGACAGGGTCCTGCTAAGCAGTCCAGGCTGGCTCTCAACTCACTGTGTAGCCCAGGCTGGCCTCACACACCTGATTTGCCTGCCACAGCCTCCCAAGAGCTGAGATTACAGGTGTGTGCCACCGTGAAACTGTTATATGTGTTCAGGTAATTAATGTTTGCAAAGGAAAACTGCTTAATAGCATGCATTCAGAAGTAACTCATAAATCTTTGGAATAATCCATTAGGCTCCCTCTTAGTAGTTCAAAGTTTACAATCAAAATCATCCAAATCAGTGACAAGAGAAAAAAAACTTATTATATATTTGATATCTATTAAAAAGACACATTATCCCTGAAAGATGCTTAAACCAGTCTACACTGCTGGCTTTAAACTTCTATAAAGTATTAACACCTGCTGGAAGAATTTTGGTTACCTTTTTTCTCTTGTTCTGAATGGAAACAATATTTTCCTTTCCCAATATTTACAAAGAGCAAACGTGTATGTTGTAAATCATAAGACGCAGTAAGATTCTTAAAACCAAATCCTGTCAGTGGTTTTCAAGATCGAACTGCATTGTTCACTCTGGATAAAACTGGATTTGTTAGCAGCCCATCAAATGGGACCGTTTACCACGTCTGTTAGGAAAAGCGAAGCGAGCTCTTCTGAGTATTGCGATCTGCCTCTGTAGACCTAATTCCAGCCATGGAAAGCTGCAGCTGTGTCTTTAGTAGTAATGAAGGAAACTCCTGAGCCCTAAGTTCTGTAACCTGCTGCGATGTGGTTTGTTGGGGTATCGCATCTCTCAGCTTCTTGATTAAACCTCTGCCGGGTGACTAAGCTCTGGCCCCCAGGAGCTACCTTGGAGGATACGTGTTTGCTTACCAATTGCTGCCCCCATGATGCCATAAAGCTGCTGATACCCACATTCGATTTGTTAGCCACTCAAGTTTGGAAAAGAAAGAATCAGACATTCTGATTTAGCTCCTCTGCCCCTTGCCTCCCTCGCTGGCAAAGTCAGATTCGCCTCTGCTCCACACAGCCCTCCAGGTGACGCAATGTGTCTGAGGAACAGAAGAGCTTCCCATCAGATTGAGGATTCAAAACAAGGTTACCGAGAGGAAGTTTAAGGAAAAGATTGGACTCTGCATAACAGGAAGCTTGCTTCCCCGAACACCACCTGTGACAGCCGAGGAGCACGTGTCCCAGGCCGCTGCAGGAGGCCACGCCAGGTCCAAATGACAGGCTCACGCCACCTGCTCTAAGCAGCTCCTCTCAGATCCAGATTCAGATTATAATCAATGATGAAGACACAAGAGACTCATCACGGGGGTGCAATCGTGTGTGGAGCCTGTGAGTCAGACTGGGCGGGAGCCCCAGCACCCTGCCACAGGTGGAAAGAAACATTGTGGGACTGGTGTCGAGTTGGTCGGCTTCGTGTTGCTGTAGTGAGAAACTACGATTCTTGATACAAGCAGAAAAAGACTTACTTCCACTGGCGATGTCGGAGGTTCCTACCCCCCATCGATTGGTCCCCTTGCTCTTGAGCCAGGGCAAGGGAGCAGGGGTGTCGTCATGGCAGCGCCGTGAGGCAGGACAGAGCCGCTCCGCGCCGAGAGAGCAGATATGGGGTGCTGAGGGGCAGGCTCCCCAGTCCTCGCTGGGGACTCACCCCAGGACCCAAGGCTGCCCACGCGCTCTGTGGTCTCCTTCAGCCCACTCTGGGAGCCGGGTCTCCCACACACAGCCTTTTGGGGGACGTTCAGCACCCCAACAGCCCCACACATCAGTGTGGCTTTTCAGCCCAGTACTGCTAACTCTCAGTTACTTAGAGGCAGTTGGGCTGCTTAACCCCCACCCCCATTCTGACCTACCAAATGGTGTACTGGACTGGGAAAAAGCTCAGATTTGATCTATTTACCTGACATTAAATATTTACTGTGAAATAGATAATAAAAGTTATTCAATCTATTGTGAAAACTCGACGAAGCTCAGTTCCTTGAAATTCTAGCTGACGAGACAGCACATTACATAAACATTTTACCAAGCCAAGTGAAAAAAACAGGCTAATGAAATAACGCAGCTAATATTCTCCCCCCTCAGGATCTTAAAGAGCTAAACACAGAGCCGAAGCACCCCAACCTGGGCATCCCTTTGCACCACGGTGATGCCACTGGCTCACCACACTCCTTCCGTTTGCCTGTTTCGGTGTTGGTTTAACTAGGCAGTGCCAGGGTGGGCTCCATGTCTCCGCTCCAGCGAGGCAAGAACTCCACCGAGCTCCACCGAGGCTTGCCGTGCTCTCCATGACTCACACGAGGCCCGGTGTTCTGTCTGCAGATTTCCGGAGGGTTCCCGGAACTGAGCTCCTTCCCCTGCCCAGGGAGGCAGCGACCAGCCTTTCTGTGCTATTTAGCAATCAGGTCGTGCTTTGGAAAGCTAATGCAGGTATAGGTTTCAATCCAGGCTTTTTATATTTCTGTTACTACCTTTTTTCTCTCTCTTCTTTCATCTTAAAATGCTAGGAAAATAATTTTGAATCACTCAAAGTGTGTATTTCTTAGAACAACTAAAACAATCAACTAACTATTCCTGTGATGGAAAATGAAATAAGCATATATGTCTGTCTTAGTCCTCCGAGCTGCTATAACAAAGTACCCAAAACCTGTAAGTTGTAAACCTCACAGATTTATTTCTCACAGTGGGGTGCTGGCACTTCTCAGACTGAGTCCTCAGCTAACTCTGTCTTCAGAGAGCCTGCTTCCTTCTAGAGACCGCTAACCTCACCTGCTTCCCACAAGTAGGATGTGACACTAGTTTTCTGGGATCTCTCTCATAAAGGCACTAATTCCACTCACCAAGGCCCCACCCTCATGACCTAATCACCCTATGAACATACATCCTGCTATTACTTTGGAGGTTGAAGTTTCAACACACGAACCAGAGGCAAACCCAAACAGTGAGTCTCTAGTGTTGTCATACTGTGTATTGAGCTATTTCAAATTAGATCCAGATTATGGAAAACACAACTGTTTTAAAATAAAGGCATATTATTTGTTTGTTTGGTTGGTTGGTTGTTTTTTTTTGTTGTTGTTGTTGTTGTTGTTGTTTTGAGACAATTCTTGCTTTGTAATTGAAACTGTTCTTCAACTCTTTGTGTAGCCCAGCTGGCCTTGAACTTGCAGGGATCCTCCTGCCTCAGCCTGGGATCACAGGAGTGCAACACATGTCTGAAAAATGCGTACAATTTAGACAAATAAAGTTGAAAATACACCACTGATAACATATTCTTAGGTCATAAGCTCTCTTAGCATCAGCTTATCTTTCAGTCCAGTGTAAGAAACGTCCAGTGAAAATCGACTACACAGTATCTAAGGCAGGAAAAGTATACTTCTTTGCTACTATTTCAGGGGAGACAGTGGGCAGGTTACTGCCACAAAATATCTAGTCGCCTTCCAGACACACACAGTGACTTACGGGAACATCCGTGTCTGTTCTGCACCTACCTGCCTGGACTCCTTCTCGCCTCAGCACAGGTCGGCAGTGCAGGGTCTTCACCCCCTTCCTTCCACCCCATGCGCCACGCCTCTCCTGCATGCCCCTCACGGCATCTCCTCTGTGGGACAGAAGTGTCTTCAAGGCCGCATGTTAAAGGCTTCACCTCAGCCTGGTGATACCGGGCAGGGGAGACGGGGAGCCTTTAGGTCACTGGAGACACGCCCTAGAAAAGGCCCAGAGACCTGGGCCTCTCTCTCTCTCTCTCTCTCTCTCTCTCTCTCTCTCTCTCTCCTCTCTCCATCATGAAGTCATGCAGTCCTCTTCCACTCAGCACACAGCTCTGGGAGGGACACACATGGTGTGATGAGGGAGGAAGGGGACACCCTCCCAACCAGATCAGCCCAATCAAGCCTGGTCTCAGTGGGTGACAGGGGTCACAGCCAGGACACCCTCACATGCTGGTTTGGGTCTTCCATGAACCCACTGCCCATGTGTTAAATCTTGGTTCCAGCCTGTGGTGTGACTGGCTGGTATCCAGCATAAGGGAGTCAGACCACCGTGGGGGGCTCCCGAGGGAGACACGGGGACCCATCTCCTTTCATCCCACTCATTGTTTCCGAGCCACTTTGGGGCAAGTGGCTTCACTGCCCAGCAAGCTTTCTGCTGTGATGCTCTGCCTCCCCAGGAGCCCAGAAACAGTAGAGCCAATCAACACATAGTACATGGGCCTGGATGAGCTTTTACTGCTTATGAGTTGTTTATCTCATGTGTTTTGTCACAGCAACAGAAAGCTGACTGATGCATGAAGTAAACGGCAGAAATTTAATATTGTTTATGAAGTGAGATGAAGTTAGAAAGAACCACACATGCACATGCAGCCAGAAAGAGAAAGAGACAGTGAGAGAGAGGGCGAGAGGGAGTGGAAGTATGATGGGAACCCACGTGGTTCGTGCGCTTCCCTCAGGGCTGAGGAATGACTTTTATCTTGGGTAAAACAAGAGCCCAATATTTATATATTTTTACCAGTCATTTCCAGGTCATAATACAAACCAGAAATGTATGTTTCAAATATCTCCTAAATGAGATTTTATTGCAAAAGATCTCTCTCTTCTCTCAGAGAAAACAGTTATCCGAAATAGGAGAAAGATTAAGTAAATCACAGGGTACCCAGGAACCATCTCCAACAGTCCATGCCAGGAAATCCCTCGCACACAGCAGAAAGTACCCTTTCTGCTCCAGGGCCAGTTTCCAAGGCCTCTCCTCCTCCGGGCTACCTTGGAGCAGGGTGGGGGTGGATGTGCGTCTGATCTTGGCTCCCGCAGGGGCACCGTCTGGGTCTCCCTGAGCTCCCCATCTTGCCTCTGGAAGGACGCTGCCACGCAGTGCGGGCTCCAGCCACACACAGGGGAGGGGTCGCCCACTGGGCTCCCTCTGCTGTGCTACCCCCACGTGGACGCCCACTTCACTGGCCACTGGCCAGGCGCCACTCCTCAGGGCCTTGAAAACACAGGGACTACTGTGTCCCTTGTACCAGCATTTCCTTATAAATATATGTAAAATTGCCAGTTGAGGACTGCAAAAACTGCTCCATTCTGGGCTGCGAGGTATTCTGCGTTATACAGGCAGCATGAAAATAAGCTTGTCACCCACCGCGGTCTCTGGTGATGTCACAGAGACAGCACTGGAGTGAGGGCCTGTGCCTGCCCACGAGCAGGTCACTCTAGCTTAGGATGGAGGTCAGGTTGCAGCTCAACATTTTATTAAAAGCTCCTTTGTTTCTTTTTCCTGATGACTCCTAGTGATGTAAAGTACAGTTGAACGGAGAGATCTGACCCAGACAGACGTTTCTCCCTCTGCCTCAGCTGCCTCTAGGAAAAGTCACTTGCATAGCTCAGTTCCCTCCCGTTTGCTGTGGCTTCCGGCCGCTGGTGGCCCAGGCAAGAGACCTGCGCTGGGAGGCAGGAAACGGGTTCTTGCCTCAGGGTTGCCCTGGGCTCCCAGCAAACCCCTCACCCTTCTCTCCAGTGGAGGAAAGAGTGCCTGCCTCCAAGAAAAATTCTGGGAATTTATGAAAGGCCTTTGATATGTTCTTCAGAGAATCCAGGTTTGTACTGGGAAGATGAAATGTATCCCATTTGTCTGAAATCAGAAGAAGGCCATAGATCCTAACTTGGGAAACACTGAAAGCCAAGAGAGCAGGAGGACACCGCCGTGTGACTGAGTGTAAAGACACATGGCCGCTGTCAGAGGAAACAAGGAATTGTTTGAGAGCTTGGGCCCAGTGCCTTTCACCTGGCCTTCTCTGTCTCATATTTCACCTGCATCATAACCTGTGAAGCATTTATGTTAAAGCAATGTGAGGCTATTGGTGAATTTTCCTGCTTCTCCTCCACGCAAATAAACCATCACCATTCACTTCCTGAGCTGTATTTACCAGACACTTCCAATGCATATTGCATCATTTGTCTTCTCAAAAAACGCCACCAGCTCCCACGCTAAGATGATGGTCATACATAATCGCCTCATTCCTTTACAGTGTGGAAACTCTCCTCCTGTGCCATTTTTATCCAATGGGACTTGGATTTGAATTTACCGTGTTGGTTTACTTCATTCCTGGAATCTGATTGTATAATGCTTTCCCCTACTGTACCTCAGGAAAATGCATCTTCTGACATCTCCATTTCGCTTCTTAGGATAGAAAACCAGTGTGTAGTGGAGAGTTAGATGACAGGAAATCTCAGCAGCCTGCAGTCAGGATGGTCAGGCAAAGCTAGAACTTCAGCTCCCTGCAGCCGGCTATGCAGCTACATGTGTGCGAGTGGGAGGTTATGTGTGTGGATTAGGGAGCTTTACCCTAATACAATTCCACCCTCTATTTGAAAAGAACATTGTCCGATATAAACTGCATTTTGACCCAGAATATATTGCTTCATACATTATAGTGCTATGCGAACTTCCCATTTGATTCAGCTCGAAGAGGCACTGGAAAGCAAAACAAGCTTCCGAGGGAAGCACTCCAGGCTAGTCTCAACCCTGCCACTCTGCAGGCAGGCGAGTACTTCCAACTTTTCCTTTCATTTGCAAAGCATACCGGGGGGGAGCAGATAAACCACTCCTGATACAGCATCGTTAGCCTATAAACTGCAGCTGAATATCGTGACAAGGTCACAAACATGATGAGGCTTCGGTCTTTGAAGTTCAGCTTTTAATGCATCTCAATCAGTGGCAGTCCATCTTCTTCCAAGAAGCTGACCAGTTCTCCCCACAGCCTTGTAAATGAGTAGACTGGGGAGCCGCCATGTTCTGCTAATGAAAAAAATATCCATGTTTCAAACCATAGTACTTTAGAGCAAGTTTGCAATCTGCAGATCATTGGAAAATGAACCAAGCACTCATGCTCTCCAGAATGAAGGTACCTCTTTGCTCCCCATTCATCTTCATGCATCTAATTGGCTGGTAGATATAAGGTGTCCTGCCTTTGAAATATGAATTGTTTCTTGTTCAACATAAAATTTCATGAAATATGATTTTAAAAACCCCTTTAAAATTTGACTACTGTTTTACATTAGAATTCTTCAGCAGTGATCATTTTTCATAAAACCCACCACTCACTCCTGCAAGCACATGTGCACACACACAAGCAATGATGGGAACTTGTGCATTTCTGTTCACTTTTGCAGGACAGAACAATTGCATTCCTCTGGGCAATTGGTACTCATCATATCACATATTTTCGTATTTATCTTTTCACTCTTTAAGTTTCTGCTAATATTTAAAATGTCTGGTTATACAATGACATCATTGATTTGTTATTGTTAACAGTTCAAGGATGGAAAAGTATTAGAAATTATTCATAGCTAGAGCTTAAATATCCAGAGCTTCTCTATTTAAATTCAACCAGAGAAGGAGAGCATAACTGTTAAGAGATGCATTTAAGAGCGATTTAAGTCTGAGAATAAACTCCTGGCAGCTGGTTTGTTAACTGTCCAAATGCCTGACTGAGGCACTTTATAAACGAGTCTGCCCAAGACAGTGTGGGTGAAATGCTGTCTAAAGGTGGTGGCATGAACCGAAAATGCCTCTTGAAGTCCTAGAGAGTCCTTTGATTCTACATTAAGCAGGGCCTGGACCACACACAGGCAGTTTTTATGACGTTGATTCTTTGCATATTTGTTTTCTTTATGGAACAGATGGGAAGACAGAAGAAAAAGTACTCTACCTCATAATTGAGTCTTAGAGATGAAAATGACTTTACAATGCAGATAAAATTACTGCAATAAAAATGAAATATCCATATTTATCAACTTGATACTGAATTCGATGCAAAATTAAGAATAAAGAATAAGAAAGTTTGCGGGTTTCTGCTCCACTGTGTGTGAGAATATTTATCTACCCCTGAGTAACTAACCTGAGGGGGCCTTTTTGTTCCTCTGATGGACAGGGGTTAGCAAGCTGCTCATGTTTAGTCTGAGCCATTACAGATTTTATGGTCTGGTTTTGAGTCAGAAGTATGATTCCAAATAAGGACTCACAAGAATTTATATGCTCAGTACGGTGGAACAACCATGCATGTTGTTTGAGCAAAGAGAATTTCTTTGAAATGATGAAATCACCTCTGTTCTAACTTTGCAGTCCAAGAATAATTTGTACATAGCTCAAGGAATGAGCATGCTTCCTTTTGTTTCTGAGTCAAGAAGTTGACAGTGTCCTACTGAAGGCCTGTGGCAGATTCACAAAGCTTGAAGGATGTTTCTAAGCACACAGAGATTCATGAGATATTAGCACACATCATCAGAACTCCAAGGCAAAGACAGAGAGCAATTCTGCTATCATAACCCAAAGCAAATTTATGTTCAAACCTTTGTATTAAATGAATTCATTACAAAGACCACACCTGAGTGAAGTGAGACGGCTCTGGGCAATGCTACATCTGTGCTGAGAAAACTTCTCTTAAATACTTCCAGACCACTTTTTCTCCTGCAGGACAACCTCACAGTTCCTCAGCTGTCCAGGGTCATAGCCAGAAACTCCCCGCTCTGCCTTAATGATTCTGAGCTGCACAGTGGTCTCTGCCTCTCAGGTCTGCAAGCTGTCTGAGATTGATCTGCTCAAGAAGCTGTAACTCACACTGACATTAAACAATGGCTACATTAAAATATTTGTTAACAAAAATAAAGGGTGCCAGTTACTGAGTATCTGCAATAAGGCACGCATTTGGCTAGGTACTGTAGAAACATTATTTCACATAATCAAAAAAAAAAAGTCTGCAAGATAGTTATTACTGTCTGCATTTATAGAAGACAAAACCAAAGCTCAGAATGTTTTTTAAAAGTCCTATAACAGAAGAAATAATGTTAATACAGATAACCACAGACAGAGAAGGCAGGATTCCAGCAAAGGCCATTAAATCTAGAGTTCATGTCACTTCCAGCACAAGCCTCTCCTCTCGCTGCTTTATTTCATCATGTAACAGTACTAGATCCCCGAGCAAAACTTCTGCTAATCTTTTTCTGAGCTATTTTTTCTTTTGTCTTTTTTGTAGTCAATTTTTAAAACATAAAATTGTAGCCAGTTCTCTACTTTTTTTACTTGGCTTTCACACCTTCATTAAGTTGATTTGTTCTTCTACCGCTAGGGACCCACTGGAACTTCTCCTGCTGTTGTTCCAGCAAGTTACTCATGAGCCGCCTGTCACACTGAGCTTGTCCGAGAATCTTGTGTTCCTAAATTTCTCCTTACCTGGATTCCAAAACATAACAGTCTTGTGTTATTTCCTCCACTTCCAAAACTGAATGCGTAACTCCATCTTCACCTGGGGCTATCTTTCTCTGGATGTTTCAGACTCTCTCAGTGATTTCACGAGCTGGTTTAATGAACAAACATCTACATCTGTATTTCTCATGGAGTCCTTCCTGTCAGTCCAGACCTGTCCATGGAAACGCCTCCTTCACTGACACACTCACGTTCCCATGAGCCCTCACTCTCGGTGAGCATCAGGTTGAATCATCACTGCTTTTTCATAATCCAGTCACACTAACTTCCCTCTGCTGGTGAGCGAATCCACAGACATGCTGGGTCCCAGCACAAACATCTCCCGATTACCCTGGATCCACTCTATGTCATGTTTTCGGTCAATCACCTGCACCTACGGAGGTCTGGGTGCTTTTCACTGAAGTAAAACCTCTCGAATCCCTCACTCCATCCTCACTCTCTCTGCCTTTCCCGACTTCGGGTCGAAGCATAAGAAAAGCACGGCAGGCACACAACAGCTCTTAAAATGATATTCAGCCTTCCGGATGTGAAGCGTCTCAAGGAATTCTGCAGAAGGCAGCCCAAACCCTGTGTTTGAAGTTATTAGATTTTCTTCATGGCAAAATAAAAAAAAAAAAATAGAAAGACATTTGTGGCTTTCTGTGATTTAGCCTGGGGCTTAGTGATGTTTTCTGTATGGAGCCCCCCAGCCCACAGCAAATGTGTTATGCACTGGGTCTCTGATAGAGCTGCTCATTTCTGGAGGCTGCGTACCAAAGCCAGCCTAGACCACGCATCAACAGGTGCGGCTGTGTCTCCGTGGAGCTTTATTGACCGAAATAGAATCCAGGTCATGTTTGGCTGTCAGGCTACCTAGGGATGTGGGTCAACCCAACCCACGTCCCTCCTCCTCTTAATGCTCACCTTTCCTGGGTACATCAGCTTTCTGCCCCTGGGGCCAAACGCAGCCTACAGGTGGACAGGCTTATGTCTTGCTGACAGTTTCAAGGAATTCAGTCCATGGTCAGCTGACGCCAGGGCAAGAACAGCATGGTGGAAGTTGAGAGCTGACCAAAGCTATCTGGTTCATGGAACCTGGGAAGCAGAGTGAGGGAACAGTGCCAGGAAGGAAGAGCCAGGAGTTACACACTGTGCCCATGGCCACACCTCCAGGACACACCCCCACACCCAGAAGGTGCTGTGGGAATCCCCTGCATGGCGCCAAGGCAATCGGGTTGCTAAGTAAGGCTAACTGTAGTGATTCTGTCTCATTTTATGCTCAAGCCAACATCAGCTGCCCTGTTTCTGGACTTGTTTCTTGGCTTTTTCTTGCCTCCGTATGTTCAAACATTTTGTTCATTTTCTCCTTCTGGGGAGACAATCTTCTAAACATTCCTCAAAGGGATGGTTTTTATTTTTTTTTTCAAAACTACACTCACATATGATGTCTTCAGAGAAGGCCTTCCTCAGTTTCACTTGCACCGACCTCAGTAAGCCATTATGTGGTTTGGTATCCACGACAAGGGGAGAATACAGTTTTATTTCATTGTGTTTCAGGGTCTCTAAAGACTTTTCTATATAGCAGATGTAAACTCAGCTTAATGAATGTATTGCAACGTCATGACTTAGTTTCAAATGAAGGCATATACCATTACCATGAATTTATTAATGAAGTTAGAACAGTTCATTGGTGAAAGTTTACTTGGTAGTACCCTTCACTGAAATGATAGCGGGAAATACCACAGTGAAAGTTTGCTTGAAGCCATATATCAAACATCAAGCATTCTTTTCAACATGCTTCAAGCATTTTCCTTGAAAATTCATCTATGGAGAGTGTTAAAATCATCCTTCCCAGGAGGAGAAACTGAATTACAGAGAATTTATGCAACTTTCCCAGAATCATATAGTAGCAAGGTCAGGATTCAAATCGAAGCTCTCCGGCTTTCAGATGTATGTACTTAACTACCAACTCTCCTGACTGTCGTTTTAAGTGGAAAGTCTATTTTGCAGTGTGAAAGCTACTTTTCATTTTTATGGACCCTATCCACATTCAAATAATGAAGAGAACGAGAATGAATTGCCAGTTATTTTACTGTCGGTGAACCAAATTCCCGCTCAAACACTAGAAGCCACGAGCCTGTTTCTAATACAAACAGAACACAAAATAAAGCATAAATCACCGAAAACTCTTATAGGGCCCCTCCTTCAGCCATCTAAAGGAATAGAACCTCTGTACTTGTTAGAGACAATAAAGGAACTAAAATATATACTCAGCTTGCCCTGGCATAAAATTTTAAAACCTGATAAAATACCTATGGTGACAAGCAACCCTTGGAAAATTGAAACACCATTACTACCTTGTCCATCAGCCGGAAAGTAAAGTGGCAGTCTGCTAACTGGCCCTAGAGATTGGTACCTTCGGTAGAATATTTTCTGCCTAAGTGTTCCCGTGGTTCCTTGAGGAAAACTGAAAAGCTCTACTCAGCGACCCTGGGATGAATTTTCGCACTGTCTCTCCAGCTTGTGGCAGGGATGAGCTGCTTCTTTCTGACCTGGGGCAAGACCAGGTGACATTTGTCGCTCTTGGCACCAGTCTAAGGGTGCTTGTGCTTTCGGCCATGCTGCGTCCCGTCCCGTTGCTGCCATGATGCTGGTATCACAGTGAGACAGAGCCAACCCTCAGGGTCCTGGCTGGGGGCTCAGGGCCATAGGGCCCACCGCGATGGGGTCACTTTATCCCCATTTAATCATTCAGTCAAATACAAACCGACCTTCACTCCTTAGGGCCTGTGAAAAACAGACAAACATCAAACAAGCCAAAATTCATATTCTTCAATTGTCTTTAACTGGCTCAGAATTTTGCTCAAAAATACATTCTTATTGGGCCGATAGGAAACTTACTAAGTTAGTAAATTAACTGTTTTATTTAGGGGCCCCCTTCCCGACTCCCTAAATTTCCCAGTAGTCTGGTACGTTGTGGCAGCATAATGCCAGGGAATTCTGGGACTGGAACCTGCGCAGCCGGGGAGCTCACACCAGGAAAAGGCTGTGCTTGCCTGGACAGTGCGTCCTCATCCGGGCACAGCTACCACGCCCTGTGTGCTGATGAGAATTCATTAGGAGCTGTGAGTTCTGTTATGCAAATGTAATATGGCAATAAAAAGGTTTAGGAAGGAGACCCATGGTTTTGAAATAAGGCTCAGGAGTTGTAAGACGTTCTTGCTGTTTGGGCCCCACAGGAGTCCCAAGCTTCTAGGTGGCAAAGGTCTCCAACCGTGAAGCCCCCAGCCTCTCAGCCCTTCCGGCCTGGGTAGCTCCTCTCTTTAATCCTAGAATAATCCTTCTCCAGAAGCAAAGGAATTCAGCGACAGTCAGCAACAGGCCTGTCTTTAATTTCCCTGAGGTAGGAGAGCATAGTCAGTGTATCAGGACTGGGTTGCAGTGATTTCATCTAGAACTGTCAGAATTAATGTCTCAATAAATTTGCCGCCATGTAGAAGTGAAAAGGGAAAACCACACGCACCTTATGGAATTGCATTTGCAGCTCGTCATGCACCGTACTGCCTTGAACCACTGTGGAAGCCTTTCTCCAAATGAAACTTTCAACCTTCGGGAGGAAGGAATTCTGTCCTTGGGACTACAGAAATGAACTTGGAAGTTGCTGCACTGGTAAAACGAGCCGGACACAGAAAGACGCACATGGCATGAATGAGCCAACGGGAAAATTTAACAACTGGAGTCACAGAGGCAGAGGAGATGAAAGAGTTGGGGGAGGAGGGAGAAATGTCGGTCACAAACTGAAATGCGGAGGGGCTGTCACTTCTGAAGCTCTTACTTCAGCCTGGTGTCTGCGGTTACTAACTCTGTGTTACACACTTCATATGTGCTGAGAATGGGGAGTTAGGCATCCACAAGATATTTCTCCTGTTAAGATATTTACCCCACTAAGTGGAGAAGGATCACTGCGGCGCCCTTTTCTGTCCATGCCGCGTCCTAGTCCATCCACGCCTTGTGACAATCGCTTCTCTAGGAAAAGGACACCGCATGTGGGAACTGGGCGTGGGGATCTTGGAATGTTTTGTGCTGATAATTGTAATTTGTGTAGTTCACATGTGTATGTTTTTATGTAATGCTCAATATGAAGTCGAGGGTGGAGACTCCAGGGGGGTTGCTGGAGGCCCTCTAGATAACCCCTTTGTGAGGACTCGTTGTGGGGTTTTTGCCTTCTGTAAGTAGTGTGAGAGAGTTTATGTGGGAGCTTTGGGTGGGAGAGCTCATGGAGGAGGATTTGCGGGGTTCCTGTGAGACAACTGCCCTGAGACACTGGACAAGCAGCCAAAGATGGGCAACTAGGACACATATGTTATACCACCAGCCGCCTAAGACAGGCACAGGACCTATTGCTGTCCTGCAGGCCCATGACGGGTAAGGCCTGGTTGGGTTCATATGAAGAGTCCTTGACCCAAGACAGGCGCTGTCCTACAGGCAGCCAAAGACGGGCAACTAGGACACATATGTTATGCCACCAGCCGCCTAAGACAGGCACAGGACCAATTGCTGTCCTGCAGGCCCA